>PVHP010010769.1:0-46549 GCA_004024765.1 Zapus hudsonius | reverse complement strand
CTCTCTCTCTCTCTCTCTCTCTCTCTCTCTCTGCTTAAAAATGAATAAATAAAATATTTTTTAAAAAAACAGCGAAAAAAGGCATGGTAGCACACACTTAAAAAGAGTTTTCTACAAGTATTTATGAATTAATGTTATATATTCTGCTTTATGAAATGCATAAAAGGAAAAGATTTAAAGGACCCAAGGGCTGAGCTTATAGCTCAGTGGTAGAGCTGAGCCATGTAGGAAGATGCTGGCTAAGCAAGAACTCTTTTAGGGCACCTTCAACTCATTTCCTGTTGTGTGTCAGTGTGTCTAATCCTACTGGTTCCCAGGTTCCCAAGGCCTCAGCCTGGTTCTGTGAAGAATTTGCCAGTTTTTAAAGGATAGCTCAGTGTGATAAGGTGCACTCCACACCCTCCTTGACCTCTCTCTGGTTCTCCTTAGCCCTTGTTGCTGCATTTTGACCTTTTTTTTTATCTCCAGCCTGCACCAGCTTAGCTTCCTTACAGTTACTTTGCTGGCTCCCTGCTAGTGTGAGATAATTCAGTCAAAGCAGTTTGATAGAAAACAAATAACTTGCAGAAAAAAATTTCTTCAACATGACAAATTAGTAAACAGCTAGTTGTAGCCACTGGGTTTTTTTGTTGTTGTTTGTGTGTGTGTGTGTGTGTGTGTGTGTGTGTGTGTGTGTATGTGGCCAACAATTTGGTGGTTTTTTTTTTTTTTTGAGGGCTTTGAGAGTTTTTTGGTATGAGCACATACATAAACATATAAATAAGCTTTTCAAGGAACCATATTATATATACTGTTTACTTTTTCTTTCTTTTTTTCCTGTCCCTAAGTGGTCCCATATAGCCCAAGCTGCCTTCTAACTCACTTTGAGGTTAAGGATGACAAACTTCTGATGCTCCTGTGTCCATCCAAGTGCTGCTTGGGAATACAAGGGTGTACTACTGTGCCTGACTCTATTTCCTACATTTAAAAAATATTTGCAGAGGGGAGAAATGGCTTAGTGGTTAAAGGCTCTTGCTTGCAAGGCCTCACAGCCTGGGTTCATTCAATTCACCAGGCAAAAAAGAAACCTAAGAAAAGATGATAAACCTTCACCTTTAAGCCCAGCACTCACTTGGGAGGCAGAGGTAGAAGGATCACTGTGAGTTTAAAACCAGCCTGGGATAATAGAGTAAACTGCAGGTCAGCCAGAGCTACAGTGAGACCCTATCTCAAAACAAATAAACAATAAATGATGAGAAGCCTGCTGTGGTTGTGCATGCCTTTTATCCCCTCACTTTGGAGGCAGAGGTAGGAGGCTCCTCATGAGTTCGAGGCCAGCCTGAGACTACATAGTGAGTTCTAGAAAAGCCTGGGCTAGAGCAAGACCCTACCTTAAAAAAAAAAGATGGTAAAGCAACTAATGCTTGAGACTTTAAAGTTGTTTGGTCTCAGATGGCAGCTCAGTGGTAGTGACTGCCTAGCATGGACAAGGCCTTGAATCCTGTCCCCAAAGGTGATGACAGTCCACATAGAATACAGGTAGCTGAGAATGTTCCTGCTTATCCTCTAGTTCGGTCTGGTTTGGGCCTGATCCCCTAGCTGTGGCTGTACAGTTGTCCTACCCTCACCCCATTCTGTGGTGCCTTGTGTCTTGGCTGTTCCTTGTCTGCTGGCACAGGGCTCTTTGTAACCTATGTCGCTGTTCAGGATCTTTGCTGGCGAGCATTCTTTTCATGGTTTTACCCATTTGTCAGACGCTTTTCTTCCTTGACTCTTGTGATTAAAGTCCACTCTGAGCATCTTCCTTATTTCCTTCTTTCCCTTCCTCTAGTATTTTGAACAGACAGGATGTGGGCTGGGGGATAATAATAAATTGATAGTGAAAATTTATGGGATACATAATATATGCCAAGAATTGTTATAAGTTCTTTATTAATCCATTAACTCATCTCCAAGGTGGTACCAGGTATGGTGGCACATGCCTTTAGCCCCCGCACTCGGGAAGCTGAAGTAAGGATCGCTGTGAGTTCCAGGGCAGCCTGGGTTAGAGATCCTGCCTGGGAAAAACAAACCAAAAAAGTGCTATGAGTGCTGGAGAGATGGCTTAGCAGTTAAAACGTTTGCTCGAAAAGCAGAAGGACCCAAGTTTGATTCCCCAGCACCCACATAAAGCCCGATGCACATGGTGGCACATGTGTCTGGAGTTTATTTGCAGTGGCTGGAGGCTCTAGCATGCCCATTCTCTCTATCTGCCTCTTTCTCTCTCAGATAATTTTTTTAATGCTATGAAATAGGTACTGTTATATCCCTGTGTTTCAGATAGATAAAGATACAGATTTCCAGGCACAAAATGGCCTTGATATTCATGATTTCACAGTGCCTGATAATACCTACAAATAATGGGAGGAAAAGATGATGACACCAAAGCAAAACAGACTAATTAAAAGGGGGAGGAGGCATGGGGGAGGGGGGAGGGAATCATAATGGTTTTTGATCTATAATTATGGAAGCGATCAATAAAAAGTTTTTTTTAAAAAAGATACAGAGAAGTAATCTGTTCAAGGTCACATTATGTTTGGAGTCATCCAAAAGTAGTCATTATTCAGTTTTTACAAAAAAATGCATGAATACAAATTGTCATTTGTAGCTGCTAATACCATAGGGAACAAATACATAGAGTCGAGGCTATAGTGACAGAATGCTGCTTGGTAGAGACCACAGAATGAGACGAGGGTATCAGGTAAACTATTGGCCATGAAAGCATCCTCTGAAATCAGGAAATTAATTGCAAGGAACTGCCTCTTGCCCATATGAATTTGGAGTTATGTGTGAGTCTAGGTTGCAAGTTGGGGGCAGAGTTGTAGGATATGTCTTTCCAACTGAATTTTAAGAACAGGTGGTATAGCTTAGTGGTAGAATGTTTAATTAGCATGTATGAGGCCCTGGTTTCCATTCCCAGAACTATAGAAAATAAAGAACTTACCTTCATTTATAGTGTTACCTGTACCTAGATGAGGTCCAGAAGTGTCAAACCTCTTTTTGAGGTTAGTATTAATAGAGTGAGGTCTTCCCTGCCCCCACTTTACCTTTTGCACAAATCATAGATTATAGCAGGACATGGTTAGCACACACCTATGATCCCAGGACTCTTGGAGGCAGAGGTAGGAGGATCAAGCCACATGGGGGCACATAGTGAGACCTTGTCTTTAAATAAATGAAATAGGTCTAGGTGTTAGACCTTTTATTGTGCTCTGATACAGTTACCTTTCCTGTGTGGGGAGGGTATAAAGGTTTCCTTATTAAGGTATATGTTCTTATAGTCTGTTATTCAATGAAGAGAATCCTACACAGAAACACGGGGTATGGAATAACTGGAAGGTGGCATTTCTGGTTATGATTTTGTGTGTGTATGTGTGTGTGTGTGTGTGTGTGAACTTAGAGGAATTAATAACTGTTCAGGGTAATACCTACACAAGACCTTCATAATAGGAGGAAAAGATGATGACACCCAATAAAATAGACTAATGAGAGAGGGAGGGTGGGGAGGGAATTATAATTATCTATATTTATGGAAGCTATCAATAAAAGCTAAAAAAAAAAACTGTTCTGGGCCCTACTCACCGACACGCTTCTGCCACAGTACTGCCTGTGCAGTTTGATTTGGAAAATCAAAATGAAGGTAAGCATGTTTGCTTGGTAAGCCTTTATCAATGCACCACTCTATCCCTTAACTTTAATCAGGTTTATCTGGAATTAAGAATTCAAACTGGGGGGGGGGGCTGGAGAGATTGCTCAGTGGTCAAGCCACTTGTCTGAAGAGCCTAGCCACCCTAGTTCGATTCCCCAGTACCCACGTGGAGCCAGATGCACAAGCTGGCGCATGTGTCTGGAGTCCATTTGCAGTGGCTAGAGGCCCTGGTGTGCACATTCTCTCTGTCCCCAATCTCTCTCTCTCTCTCTCTCTCTGCTTTCAAATAAATAAAACTTTATATAAAGAATTTAAATTGTGGCTGAACAGATGGCTCTGTGGTTAAAGGCACTTGCTTGCAAAGCCTGCCGGCCCAAGTTCAGTTCCTTAGTACCCACATAAATCCAGATGCACAAAGTGGTGCATAGGTCTGGAGTTCACCTCAGTGGCACAAGGCCCTGGTGTGCCCATTCTCTCTCACACACAAAAGTAATTTTTTAAAAATAGAAAAGGAACTTAACCGCTGAGCCATCTCACCAGCCCTAAAAATATTTTTAACAAATTCAATGTGGTTGGGTATCACGGCACACTCCTTTAGTCCCAGCACTCAGGAAGCAGAGGTAGGAGGATTGCTGTGAGTTCAAGGCCACCCTGAAACTTCATAGTGAATTCCAGGTCATCCTGGAAGACCCTACATCAATAAAAAAATAGATGTGGTTGACAATGGGAGTATGTATATCTATAGCACCTTAAAAAGCACTTTCCTAAAGCTGTTAGCTTTAGACCACAAATTCTAAGCCACCGGAAAGAAAAGAACTTGGCCAGGTGTGCTGGCACACACCTTTAATCCCAGTACTCAGGAGGCAGAGGTAGGAGAATCACCGAGTTCAAGGCCAGCTTGAGACTACATAGTGAATTCCAGGTCAACCTGGGCTACAGAAAGACCCTACCTTAAAAAACAAATGAGGGCTGGAGAAATGGCTCAGTGGTTAAGGCACTTGCCTCCAGTGCCTAAGGCCCTGGGTTCAATTCCCCAGGACCCACATAAAACAGACCCATAAGGTGGTAGCCCTGGTGTTCTCTCTCTCTCTCTCTCTCTCTCTCTCTCTCTCTGTATCTCTCTGCTTGAAAATGAATAAATAAAATATTTTTAAAAATATCTTTATTCACATATCTGTAAGCAGAGAGAAACCGACTGAATATGCCAAGGCCTCTTACCATTGCAAACAACTACTTTGTGTGTCAGGCTTTACATGGATACTGGGGAATTTAATCCAGGCCGGCAGTCTTTATAAGCAAGTGCCTTTTAACTGCTGAGCCATCTCTCAGCACACGCATCCCCCTTTTTAAAAAATATATTTTATTTATTCATTTTCAAGCAGAGAGAGAGAGAGAGAGAAGAGAGAGAGAGAGAGAGAGAGAGAGAGAGAGAGAGAGAGAGAGAGAGAGAGAGAGAGAGAGAGAGAGAGAGAACGCACCAGGGCCACCACCTTGTGGGTCTGGCTTATGTGGGTCTTGGGGAATTGAACCCCCAGGGCTTCAGGCACTGGAGGCAAGTGTCTTAACCGCTGGACCATCTCTCCAGCCCCACCTTTTTTTAATTGTGTGTTTGAAATAGGGTCTCATGTATCCCAGACTAGCCTTTAACTCACTATGTAGCCAAGGATGACCTTGAGTTTCTGATCCTCCTGCCTGCCTCTACCTCCCAAATGCTGGGTTTATGCACGTTAACCACCATGCCTAGCCTTTTTGCTTTAACCATGTCTAATTTAGTAGAAAGAGAAAAGCTAGCAAACTTTGTAGCAGCCGAATATTATTTGTTCTGTGCTACCTGCAGCTGATGCATTCGTTTACTCCAAAGCAGAAAGTCTGGACACTCAGAATCCTTTCTGCCAGCATCTCTGTTTTCATCACTCCCTCAGCATCTCCCATGCATACACACCTCATTATTTGCTCAGTACACTAGTCACAGCAGGTATTGGAGAAATCACATGCCATGCATGAAGCCAATGAGAGGCACAAAGTCATAAATTGCAGACAAGCAACACATCAGTGTGGCCAGGTAGAGAACTAGGTATGACCTTCATCTCGGGCTTCATCAGGTCCAGACAGGCTAGACAATGGGGTTTTATTCCTATTTCCAAATAAAAGTCTAGTCAATCTGTGAGCCTTCTAACTCCATCATGTGTGTCCAGGTATGCATGAAACAGCTCAGATATGCTATAACAAGCACCTAATTCAGGATGTGATGGACATCAAGACCCCTTACAGAATTGGCCTGGGGGTGTAGCTCAGTGGTAGAGCACTTGCCTGGCATGCAGGACACACTAGGTTCAATCCCACAGGGGGGAGAAAAAAAGGACAAATTATAGAATGCAGTTGAATGAGATATGTGGATACCAGGAGCTGCTAGGGAAACTCCTAATCATTTTAACCTTAATCCTAAACAAAGACCTGTGGAGAATCACCTGTGATGATTCCAATCGATCTGCCCAACATTTACAGGTATATCACCAACTTTTTTTAAAAAATATTTTATTTATTCATTTTCAAGCAGAGAGAGAGAGAGAGAGAGAGAGAGAGAGAGAGAGAGAGAGAGAGAGAGAGAGAACACCAGGGCCACCACCTTGTGGGTATGGCTTATGTGGGACCTGGGGAATTGAACCCAGGGCCTTAGGCACTAGAGGCAAGTGCCTTAACCGCTGAGCCATCTCTCCAGCCCTATATCACCAACTTTTAAAAAACTGTTATTTATTTGCAAGCAGAGAGAGGAAGAGAGAATGGGTACACCAGGGCCTCTAGCCACTGCAAACGAATTCCAGATGCATGTGCCACTCTGTGCATCTGGCTTTACATGGGCACTGGGGAACCAAACTAGTATCGTAAGGCTGACTTGGAACTCACTCTGGAGCTCCAGAAATCCTCCTTACTCAATCTCCTAAGTCCTGGGACTAAAGATGTGCACCATCACATCCTGCAGTCTTAATAGTGGGCAATATGTTAGGAGCTTGGAATGCCTGATTTATTTTTTTAAAGTTATTTGAGGGCTGGAGAGATGGCTCAGCAGGTAAGGCACTTGCCTCCAGTGCCTAAGGCCCTGGGTTCAATTCCCCAGGACCCACATAAGCCACAAGGTGGTGGCCCTGGTGCATTCTTTCTCTCTGTCTCTCTCTGTCTCTCTCTGTCTCTCTCTCTCTCTTTCTGCTTGAAAATGAATAAATGAAATATTTTTTAAAAAAGTTATTTGAGAACAAGAATGGCACATCAAGGTCTCTAGTTGCAGCAAATAAACTCCAGAAGCACTTTGTGTGTTTGGCTTTATGTGGTTACTGGGCAATGAACCTCAACCAATATGCTTGCCTTAACCATTGAGCCATCTCCTCAGCCCTATCACCAACTTTTTGTTGTTGTTTTTCAAGGTAGGGTCTTCCTCTAGCCCAGGCTGACCTGGATTTCACTATGTAGTCTCAGGCTGGCCTCAAACTCACAGCAATCCTCCGATCTCAGCCTTCTGAGTGCTGGGATTAAAGGCCTGCACCACCATGCTCAACTATTAGTTTTTAAAACAGCATCTTGCTATACAGACGAGTTTGTCTTGGAACTTGCTATGTAGCCCTGCCTGCCCTGGAATTCATGATCCTTCTGTCTCAGACTTCCCAGTGCTGAGACTTCAGGTATCCACCACAACATACAGCCATGGGTTATTTTTATTATTTTATCCAAAAATCCTCAAGGCATAGGAAAGGATGGGTATTGAAACAGTGATGTTCAGGGAAAGACGAGGCTGCTTCGGAGCCCTACCTTCATCTTCTTAGTGTGGGGGTGGGGATCAGGGGTAGATAATTGACTTAGCCTGTGTGAGGCCTGGGTCCACTTCTGAGCAGAGAGGTGGGGTACTTCTTCCTTGAACCTGGTAAACTATGTACAGAATAAAAATAGGGCAATGGAAGAGACAAGGAGATTACTAAGAAAGTGGTTGTAGTAATTTTGTTATATTATTCAAATCTCTTGATTTAGCTTTCTTACTAATAGGATTTATTTAGTATGATTTCGTAATTTTTATATTTGCCAATGAAGTTGTAATTGTTTTTTTATCCTCTAATAAATAGCTTAGGAAGGCCACCTCCAAGTCTGAGTTATTTATAATGCTTCATTTCCTATTTCCTTCACAGGGGTGCATGATTATTTTAGAAAAAAATAATTAAATCATTTATCCTTCCTGCCTCTTCTGGAAACCCTGTATCTCTTCTTGCTGCTGATTTGTCTGTTTATTCTTTTTTTTTTTTTTTTTGGTTTTTCGAGGTAGGGTCTCGCTCTAGCCCAGGCTGACTTGGAATTCACTATGTAGTCTCAGGGTGGCCTTGCACTCACGGCAATCCTCCTACCTCTGCCTCCCGAGTGCTGGGATTAAAGGCATGCACCACCACGCCCAGCTGTCTGTTTATTCTTGAGACGCCAGCTTGCTATATAACCCAGACTGATCCTCCTGACTCAGCCTCCTGAGCACTGGTTTTACAAGCCTGTACCATAAGGCCTAGCTGCTTTTTCTTTTAAACATTATCTATTCACAAGCTTTGCCAGTCATGGGACATGTTGTTTAAGGTTATCATTAGTGGCTCTACTGAGGTAGTAAGGGCTTCTAAAAATTTCTATGCATTCTTGAAAAATATATATATGTGTGCCAGGGCCTAGCCATTGCAAACAGACTCTAGATGCATGTGCCACTTTGTGCATCTGGCTTTACGTGGATACTGGGGAATCAACTTGGGTCATTAGGCTTTGCAAGCAAGTGTCTTTAACTGCTCAGCCATCTCTTCAGTCCCTCTATACATTCTTTATGCCTTAAAATTTAAACATTCCTGGGCTGGAGAGCTGGCTCAGCAGTTAAAGACACTTGTTTGCAAAGCCTGCCAGCCCAGGTTCAATTCTCTAGCCATACATGTAAAGCTGGATAGGTGTTCATTTGCAGTATCAAGAGACCTCAGCATGTGCGTGCATACACCCAAATAAAAATTTAAAAGCTGAGGAAATGATTCAGTCATTAGAGGTACTTGCTTACAAAGCAAGCAGGAACTAGGGAGGTAGCTCAGTCAGTAAAGGGCCTGCCTTGCAAACTCAAGGACCTGAGTTTGATCCCCAGAAGCTACATTAAAATGCTGAGCATGCGCACTTGTAATCCCAGCACTTTGAAAACAGAGGTGAGATGACCCAGGGGTTCAAGGAGCTCATCAGTGACATAATGAGTTTGAGGCTGTCCTGGACAACATCAAACTCTGTCTCAGGAAAAAAAAATGAAGAAGAAATTATATATTTATATATTCTCCATACAAAAACCTTTTTCTCATGTTAGTTTAGTATATCTCCATTTCATAGAAGGGATGATGGCTGGAAGGAAGAAAAAAAGGGGAGAGCTTGATGTTTCAAGGATACAATCTATATATCGTAGCAGGAAATAAATTTTATTTTAGTGTTTAGTATGGACTTTCTGGAATTTGGAAAACTAATATTTCTAAAAAAAATCTCTTGCCGGACATGGTGGTGCACGCCTTTAATCCCAGCACTCAGGAGGCAAAGGTAGGAGGATCACCGTGAGTTCAAGGCTGCCCCGAGACTACATAGCCTGGGCTAGAATAAGACCCAACTTCGAAAAAATAAAAATTAATTTCTTCTAGGAGATTGATTACTTTTTTAAAAAAAGATTTTATTGCAAGACAATTTCAATTCACTAAAGAACATTTTTCACTTCTTGAATATCCAGCACATTTGTAGTACAATTGCATGTAACCCTCCTTCCTTTGTTTTTGGAAACAGAAAAATACTCAAGAAGTCAAGGCAATCGGAAAAGGAAGCCCACACAAATGAAGGTTAAGGACGCTTCCAGGAAGAGATCTCTAGACAGCTGGGTTTTCTACCCCGCCCCCTCCCTTTTTTTTTTCTTTTTTCTTTTTGTTTGTATGTTTGTTTGCTGAGACAGGTTTTGCTGTGTAGCTCAAGCCGGCTTCAAACTTGAATATGTGCTTTTCCTCCACCTCCCAAGCCCAGGGATGACAGGACATGTCTGATTGGCAGCTGCATCTTCCATCTTTGTCCTGCCCTCTCCCTTGGGAACAATAATTATGAAGGTAGCCCGGAGAGGTGGTCCAGCACTCAGTAGACAGAAAGGTAGGAGGATTGCTGTGAGTTCGAGGCCTCCCTGAGACGACATTGTGAATTCCAGGTCAGCATGGGCCAGAGCCAGACCCTACCTTGAAAAACAAAAACAAACCAAAAATTATGAAGGTAGTCACTCTGCAGTGTAAGTCCTAACTCAAGCATGGCTTCCCTGGGAAGTTGAAGAAACAAACAAAACCCCCCACAAAAACAGAAGAATATATATATCAGCTGGAGAAATTGCTCAGTGGTTAAGGCCCTTGCCTGCAAAGCCTAAGAACTCTGGTTTGATTCTTCAGTACCTACATAAAGCCAGAGGCACAAGGTGGCACATGCGTCTGGAGTTCATTTGCAGTGGCTAGAAGCCCTGGTATGCCCATTCTCCTCTAAGTTATATTTAAATGTATATATATATATATATATATATATACACACACACACATACACGTGCGTGTGTATGTGTGTGTGTGTGTGTGTGAGAGAGAGAGAGAGAGATTAGGAATTAGATTCAGTTAAATTTTAGGACACCAAATTGTTGATAAGTAATAAATTATTACTGTGTAATTTGTTTCTGTTTGCTCTCTTAAATCTTAGTGATTTCTGGTTTTAACTTGTTTGGTAAACAATGGGCTGTAAACTTTTTCAACTTTTTGATTCAAGACTCCAGGTGAAATAGGAAAGTACATTGTTGCAAAGAAACAACATTATCTTCTCTGATAATTGAACGTCTTTTCTCCCTCCAGGTGTCTCACTGTAAACTTCTAACAAAGCTGTGTCCATCATTGGTGCCATACAACTTGATTTCTATAGATGTAGATATAGGGCTAATAAATATTTGTTGATTATTATTATTATTATTATTATTATTATTTGGTTTTTCGAGGTAGGGTCTCGCTCTAGTCCAGGCTGACCTGGAATTCACTATGTAGTCTCAGGCTGGCCTTGAACTCACGGCAATCCTCCTACCTCTGCCTCCTGAGTGCTGGGATTAAAGGCGTGCGCCACCACGCCTGGCATTGTTGATTATTTTGAAACCTTAGATGTCAGTGTAATGATGATGATCTAGAGCTGCCAACCCTCTGTGTGTCCTCTGTGCCAGGCAGTTAGAAACCTTTTACATAGAATTGCTCAATGGAAAGCCACTTGTATCTGGTTGCCTTTATTTTTCTGGCAAACGTTTAAGATCCTATGCAGCAGTAATTCCTTCAATTCTGAACTGTCAGCTCTGCTAGTTCCTAAAGCTGGATCTGAATACACATCAGGTAGCTGCTTAAACTTAAGACATGAACCAGGAAATAAAACTGAAAGTTAATTTTATACTTGCAGAAGCTCACAACATCAGGTTGATTCATTGAAGGAAGAGAGACAATAAAAGATGAGAATATGAAGTCTGGTCTACCATTCCTTCTTCCCTTCTTTCCTTCTTTCTTTTTGACATAGGGTCTTGAATTGACTATGTGGCCTGGGCTCGCTTTGGGAGTTCTAGGATAAAAATGAATGCCACACATGCCTGACTTCTTTCATCATCTTTCATAAAAATGTTGGTGTTGGTCAGTACCAGCTTCCCCAGCAAATATGAGGGTTTCTGTTGTTGTTGTTTGAGGTAGACTTATTCATTCTATCACCACTACTATATTATGATTACATTGTGTGGGTTTAAGACATTTATTTCACTTCATTCATGTACTCATTCATTCATTTATTCCACATGTATTAAATATGCAATATAGGTACTCAGATCTAATATCAGCCTAACAATTAGTGAATCTTTTTGTTTTCTTATTTGTAAGGAAGAGAATGGATGCATCATGCATATAGGAGGTAGAGATAGGAAGATCACCATGAGTTTGAGGCCAGCCTGAGACTACACATTGAGTTCCAGGTCAGCCTATGCTAGAGCAGGACCCTACCTCAAAAAATAAAAAGCAAACAAATTATATATATATATATATATATATATATATATGGGAAAAGTATTCAAAATAAAGCCTTAAAATGATTTACTGGTAGAAGTTATTTATTTATTCAGCTATTCATTAATTTTTGCTTTTCCAGGTTTGGACTCAGGGCCCTGCATATGCTTGGTAAGCACTCTTATCAACTGACCTATATACCCAACTTTTTAGATAGGGTTTTGTTTTGTTTTGTTTTCGAGGTAGGATCTTGTGCCAGGCTGACCTGGAATTCACTATGTATTTTCAGGCTGGTCTCGAACTCTTGGCAATCTTCCTACCTCTGCCTCTCAAGTGCTGGGATTAAAGGCATATGCCACCATGCCCAGCTAGATAAGGGTTTTTTAAAATTCATTTTTATTATTTGTAAGCAGAGAGAGATAGAAGAAAGAGAGAGAGAATGGGCACATCAAGACCTCCAGCTGTTGCAAATAAACTCCAGACTCATGCACCACTTTGTGCATCTGGCTTTATGTGAGTACTGGGGAATTGAACCCAGGTTCTTGAGCTTTACAGGTAAGAGCCTTAACCACTGAGCAATCTCTCCAGCCCATCAAGGTTTTTTTTTTTTTTTTTGAGGTAGGGTCTCACTCTAGCCCAGGCTGACCTGGAATTCACTATGTAGTCTCAGGGTGGCCTTGAACTCATGGTGATCCTCCTACCTCTGCCTCCCGAGTGCTGGGATTAAAGGTGTGTGCCACCACGCCCGGCTACCATCAAGGTTTTTAACTTGAAAACCAAAATAAAGAAAAATGGCTCATGGACAGACAAACAGTAAAAGGCACATTACTGGAAATTTTGGTCTCAGACCAAATTATGGTGATTTTGATTTTCAAAAACCATCAGATTTCTTTGAATCTGTGGGACACCTTGTAAAATACATAGCATCAAAAATGATAGGTCATTTGAGTGCCCAATGTGGGGGCTCAAAGTCATGCTGAGTTACCAAGCAAAGCCTTATCTAATAAAACCAAAAGCTGGAGATATAAAGGACTTCCTTACCATATACAAGTCCTTGTTAGATCCCCAGCACCATAGAAGAAATATTTAACAACAACAAAATAATGACTCCCCCAAATTCAGAAAAAATATTCCATAATAATTAAATGTGCATACAAAGAATGAACATAATGAAAAATGCCTATAATCCAAGCACACCGGAGAATAAAAAATTCAAGGCTAGACTGGGCTATGCAATAAAACTGCCTAAAAGAAATTAAATATGCATATCTACATATTATTGTAGTCAACTTTCTCATTGCTGCAACAAAGAACCCAATCAAAAGCAGCTTGTGGAGGAATGGGTTTATTTTGGCTTATAGACTCAAGGGGAAGCTTCATGATGGCAGGGAAAACGACAGCATGAGCAGAGAGGGTGGACATCACCTCCTAGTCAACATCATGTGCACAACAGCAGCAGGAGAGTATTCTAAACACTGACAAGGGAAAGCTGGCTGTAACACCCATAAGCCTGCCCCCAACAACACACCTCCAGCATCGTTCCAATTCCCAAATTGCCATCAGCTGGGGATCAGGCATTTAGAACACATAAATTTATGGGGGACACATGGATCAAACCATCACAATCCACCCCTGTCCCCCCAAAACTAACAATCATACATGATGTAAAATGCAATGCATTCAGCACAATTCCAAAAGTCCCCACAGTTTTTATCAATCACGATGATACTCAAATATCTTTCAACTGAGCCATAATACAAAAAAACAAACAAATCCATAATGATATAGAACATTCATACTGCAAAAGATGGTTCTTGGGCATTAGCAAAGACAGGTTGAACCAATACAAGACTTGAAACAGACAGGGCAAACATCAAACTCTAACCTGAAGTCTGATAATAATAATTGCAAGCAGGGATAAGTCTCTTGGTGTTTCAATTCTGCCCCTCTAGCTCAGCTGTTCACAGTCCAGGAAAACTTCATCTGTGCTGGCAGCTCTCCTTGGCAGCCATCCCATAGTCCTGGCATTTCACTGGGTCCCCACTGCAACCCACAGTTCATCCTCATGGCTCCATTGGGTCTCCATACAGGCAATCCAACACACCTGCTTCACACTGCCCATGGCCATTACCAAAGATAAGACTGTGTTGCAAATCCAGTGACCCTCTCTTCCTGCATTTGTTACACTCCATAGCACCAGGTGGGCTACCAACTTGTTAATCCAGGGGAAACAAAGCCAACTTTGAAGACCAGGAAAAATTTAGCATTCAGGCCTCCTACTTTAAAAGAGTCTGCATTCTTCCTGCTTTACCAGTGCAGATCACCTGGCCCAATCCCAAAGGTTGTCATTTCTCAAACAATTGCAGCTGAACAGGCACCTGTTTTGACCCAAAGATTTTTTTTCTTTCTGTGCCATCTCCATCTACTCACACCAGTCCATTTTATGCAAAGCAACCCTGCACAAGTTCCCAGGACACAGGCAGGCAGAACACAGCAAACCTCTCAGGCAAACTGCTTCTAGACCAGTCCTGACAAAGTTCTTTCTCACACTCATAAGTTAAACCTCACAGTCCATAGTTCTTACTGCATTCAGATCTTTCAACTCTGACCAGAATGGCCCATCAAGCTGTACTTACAGCACTTCAAGGCATCTCTTAGGCCGAGATTTCAAGCACCCAAAACACATATGTTTGTGGGGGACACCTGGATCAAACTATCACACATACTGACAATTTCTCTGAATTACCAAGCCCATTGCCTGAAGTTTTTCACATAGCATACTAGCAGAGTTTTATTGGTTTTATTTATTTGAGAGTGAGAATAAACCTTGATTCTTCTGGTTTTACATGGGTGCTGGGGAACTGAATCTAGACTGACAGGCTTTAAAAGTAAGCATCTTTTAACTGCTTAATCATTCCCCCAGCCCCTGGTTGTTTTGTTTTTTTGAGAGGTAGGGTCTTGCTCTATACCAGGTTGACCTGGAATTCACTACATAGTTTCAGGCTGACATTGAACTCAGCAATCCTCCTACCTCTGCCTCATGAGTGCTGGGATCCTACTGCAAAAATAAATAAATAAATAAATAAATAAATAAATAAATTAATTAATTAAATAAATAAATAAAAATAGCCGGGCGTGGTGGCACATGCCTTTAATCCCAGCACTTGGGAGGCAGAGGTAGAAGGATCGCCTTGAGTTCAAGGCCACCCTGAGACTACATAGTGAATTCCAGGTCAGCCTGGACTAGAGTGAGACCCTACCTCAAAAAAAAAATTCTCTGTGTGTTACGGCACCCTTGTGGAGGTCAGAGAACACCTTTGAGGTGTCTGGACCTTTGAGAGGGGGTCTCTTGTCCCTGCAAATAAACTGGCAGGCTGCAAAGGAATATCAGATTAGTTGGCCTTCAAGTTAGAATTCCCCCTGGCTCCTCCCATTGTAGGCATGTTGGGATCACAGATGTATACACCACTTTACATCCAGCTTTATATGGGTGCTGGGGAATTGGTCCCAGAAAGTTTTGCAAGCAAGTGACTTTTAATTGCTGAGTCAGCTCCCCAATGTCCAGATCTTTAAATTAAACCTACCATTTTTTGTAATAAAATCTACAAATAACAGAGATGTGAAATCATAATAAATTTTATTTATTTTTGCTAACCTGGAATTCATTATGCAGTCTCGGGGTGGCCTCAAACTCATGACTATCCTTCCTCCACGACTGGCATATATATATATATATATATATATATATATATATATATATATATATACATCCATGAAAAGCAATCTTGTTGCCAGGCACAGTGACACATACCTGTAATCCCAGGATTTGGGAAGTGGAGGGAGGCTGTTGCATATGAACTCCAGATGCAAATGAACTCCAGATGCACGTACCATTTTGAGTATCTGGCTTTATCTGGGTGCTGGGGAATCAAACCCCAGTCATTAGGCTTTGTAAACAAGTATCTTATCTGCTGAGCCCTCTTTCCAGCTCTTCATTGTATTTCTAATATGAAGGTCTATCACATTTTTTGATGATCACATTTGCTTGCTAATCAATATTATGTTCAAACATTAGCATTCAGAAACTCAGATTATAGCCAGGCCTTTGAGTAATTAATTTGAAATTTTTAACTCTTGTATTTAGTCTATGGATTGCATGGACGTTAACAGTACTGGCTAAAAAAAGGAGAATTCAAGGGAAGGATATCTAAATCAGCATCATGAAGATGTATTTACAAGTTTTATTTTCAAATGGGCTGTTCTGAAGATAACTATAAAGGGCATTTTAAAATTTGCAAATGTCAATTCAAACACAGAAATCTGTGTTACCATGTTATTTGAAATAATCCTTTTCTCTTTGTTGTACAAGTTTTTTTTTTTCTCTCATTTACTTATTTGCAAGCAGAGAGAGACAGGGAGATGGGCACACCAGGGTCTCCAGCCCCTGCAAATGAACTCCAGACGCATGTGCCACCTAATGCATTTGGTTCTATGTGGGTATTGGGGGATCAAACCTGGGTCATTAGGCTTTGCAGGAAAACGCCTTAAGCGCTGAGTTTTTCTATCTCCCTTTTCAGAGTTAAAATATTGCTGCCAGCCACTGAATTATACATAAATAGAAAGAACAAAAGATTAAAGCCACACCCATTCTTTGTCTGTCAATAGCTCTGCTTGAAAATAAAGAAAGAAATATACTTTAAAAAGAAATATGATGTACATTTTTGTTCATAGTTTAGTCATTCAGCCAGTATTGAGCATCTGTAATGAGACCGACATGAGACAAACATGCTACCAACTGTGCTAATGATGATGAGCACATTTACATTGCTCTCTAGTATGTAAATCTCTGAAAAAATGGTATTTTACAAGGCAGACATCATGTCTTATTCATCAATGAATGTTGCAGGTTTTATCTGAATATTTTAGATCAAATTAATTTTCCCAGGGCTTACTATGCCATGTAGTTATTACCTCAGATAGATATTTTGGGGAACTGAAAAAGGACATAGACTAACAATTCATGATAAAACCCCACTCTTAACTCTAGCATGTTCTGCCCAGTCGAATCTGTCATTCAAATCATCCAAAATTGGGTCAAATAACTAATTATGAAAAGTTTCCCTCCCACAAAATTCACTTAAATGTGGCCACCCGGTGATAAAGCAGGCAGTTTTGATGCTCAAGACACTGTTGGCATTTCGATTAGAGCAGATGGTTGTCACCAGGATTGTCACTTTGTTCTTTAAAAAGCGAAGCTCTTTGACATTTACAATAGCTTTTGTAGTAAGCATGAGATAATTTGGGGAAATAATCTGAGAGAATATAGGACCTAGCATTTTTGGAAGTTAGTTCCAGATTTTCCAGCACCAATACTTAACAGAAATCTCTAAAGTAACATATATATATATATATGCAAACAGAGAGAGAGAGAGAGAGAGAAGAGAGAAAATAGATGCACAAGGGCCCCCAGCTGCTGCAAAAGGTCTCCAGATGCATGAGTCACTTTGTGCATCTGGCTTAACATGGGCACTGGGGAATTGAACCCAGGTTGTTAGGCTTTGCAGACAAATACCTTATCCACCAAGCCATCTCTACAGCTCTCTCTCTCTCTCTCTCTCTCTCTCTCTCTCTATATATATATATATATATATATATATATATATATATATATATATATATATATATATATAATTTTTTTGAGGCAGCATCTCATTCTAGGCCAGGCTCACCTGGAACCAACGCTGTAGCCCAGGATGTCTTAGAATTCACAGAGATTCTTCTACCTCAGCCTTGTGCAAGTGTTGAGATGGCTGTGAGCTACCTCTTCAGGCTCTCTAAAGTAATATGTTTTTTAATGATCAAAACCTTAGGAACTTTAACAGTTTTTAAGACCAATAGGTATGCAATCATATCTTCATTTAGATCTCAGTCACGCAAGACCTGTGGTTTTGAGAATAAAAAGCAGAGGTTTACAAAGTTCTCCTCTGCTGGTGCTCTTGTAAACAGTAGCTTTTTCTACTTTAATTTGCCTGCTACAACATTAAAGGCATTAATAGATTGGCCCTGATCTATTAACAGAGAGTGGTGCTTTCCTAGGACCACGACGACTTAGTTAGCTTCTACTGTGTCTCCCAAAGGGAAGGAATTCTTGTGCTCTGAGATGACAGGAATGGGGAGGGCAGTAGCTGCATGTGACCTTAATGTTCTGGCATCTTCTCCCATCCAAGTACTAACCAGGCCCAACTGACCCTGCTTAGCTTCGGAGATCAGACGAGATGGGGAACATTCCAGGGTGGTATGGCTGTTCTGGCATCTTCTGTGCAGAAGCTTTGAGATAGCCTGGAGTTTGTCACTTTCTAGCAAATTCAGAGTCTAGACACCTGGGATCTGAAACTAAACCAATCCACCATCTTCAAACCTCCTTTTGAGGGAAGAATAAAAGAGTCTCAATGTTGTCGTCACGGTGGGGGGGGGGACTCTAGAGCTGAGCTTATGAGCAGGCATCACGCCACTGGAAGAGAAATGTGAGCCTGGATCTCAGAGGGTATGTGCTCTGCAGATGAAATCATAAACCAGGACATCTGATGTGTGTCTCATACACAATGAGGGAGGGAGGGGGGAGGACGGGCAGGCTGCTGATGGAAATGTCACAGGCAGCTGCTTTTAGCGCTTGGCTCTGGTTGGCAAAGCCTCCCCCTCTGCCACTATGCCCCACCCTCTCTGCCTGAGAGCCTTTTAGGGCACTTTGGTTCTCATCCTGCATGCTTTGAAGCAGGCTGTAATTGATATTTGTTACATCAGTTTTGTTCGTGGTTGTTTGATGTGCCTGATGGATGGGGCTATAGGAGTTACTGGCTGGGCAACTGTTTGAGTCAGGAAAGATCCATCCAGACTTTCCTGCCCTTCCCTGCCCTGGAAGAATAGGAATATGGCCTGTGGTCCTAATGTAACTGTTCAAAAATATACCTTGAGCAGAGTTAAGATGTTACACACCTTTATCCCAGAACTAGGGAGGCTAAGGTAGGAAGATGTCATGAATTCAAGGTCAGCCTGGGTTAGAGTGAGACCCTGCCTCAAGACAAACAGCCAAAGTACATTGAACAAGATGCTTTCTTCTACTTCCCCAGGCATCCAATTAAACATGTGATCCTGTGTGAAAACTCCAACCTCCTCCTTCTCTTCACTTTCCTATTACGTCATCCTCCATGTCCTTTGGACTTAAGTGGAAAGATCAGTATTTTGAGATCTCTCCTGACACCACTTTACAACTGCTTAAAATGAGGGTGGTTCCTGGTTGGTCGCTCTAGAGAAACTGATACTTAATGTTTTTACAGCCAATCTTGTATTTTTAAAAAATATTTTATTTGTTTATTTGCAAGGAAAGAGAGAGAGAGAGAGAGAGAGAGAGAGAGAGAGAGAGAGAGAGAGAGGAGAGAGAGAATGGGTGCATCAGGGCCTCTAGCCACTGCAAACTAACTCCAGATGCATGTGTCACTTTGTGCATCGGAACTTATGTGAGTACTGGGGAATCAAACTCGAGTTGTTAGGTTTTTCATGCAAGCACCTTGACAGCTAAGCCATCTCTCCAACCCCCAATCTTATGTTTTTGATAAGAATTATCCGGGGGCTGGAAAGTTAGCTCAGCAGTTAAAGACTCCTGCTTGCAAAGCCTAAAAGCCTGGGTTTGATTCCCCAGTACCCAGATGCACAAAGTGGTGTAGGCATCTGGAGCTTGCAAGAGTCCCTGGCATGCCCATTCCCCTCCCCCTCTGTCATTCTCTCTATTTACTAAATAAATAAAAATATATTTTAAAAAAGAATTGTTCAGTCGGGTGTGGTGGTGCATATCTTTAATCCCAACACTTGAGAAGCAGAGATAGGAGGATTGCCATGAGTTTGAGGCCACCCTGAGACTACACAGTGAATGCCAGGTCAGCCTTGGCTAGAGTGAGACCCTACTTCAAAAGAAAAAATGTTCAACGCCCATCTTTCCTATTAGACTCTAAGTTCCATGAGGGTTGAGGTCACATCTATCTTCCATACCTTGATGTCATGGCTTGGCAAATAAACAAATGGTGAATTCTATCTCACAATCACTTTGAGAATCCTTTGTTGAAGCACCTCTTCCTGAACTCTTTGCGCCTTCTTAATCATGCAGGTAAAATTGAGAACAGGTATTGAATAAGAGCCAAAAGGAATCCTATCTATGGTTCCCTGTGTCTTAACTACGGTTTGCCCTTCCATATCAACACAATCTATATTCTTCTCTCATGGGAACTGTTCCTAACTCTACGCAATCATGTCTTAGAATCATGTCTTCAGTCAATTCTTCTATTTTTATTTTTTAGAGTTTGGTTTTCTAGCTCAAGCTAGCCTTGAACTCACTGTGTGTGTGTGTGTGTGTGTGTGTGTGTGTGTGTGTGTGTGTGTGTGTGTGTAGCCAAGGATGACATTGAACTTCTGAACTTCTGATTCTCTTGCCTGGACTTCCCAAATTCTGAGATTATAGACATGAGCCAACACTCCCAATTTATTTGGTGTTGAGTATTAAACCCAGGGCTTTGTAAACGCTTGGCAAGCACTCAAACCATTTAAGCTACATACCCAGCCCTGCAGTCCATTTAAAAATGAAACCCCTGGGTAGCATACCCAAACACCAGCCTCACTGTGTGCAGCCCACTCTGCAGTTCCCAGGGATTGGAGGTGGGTATCTGAGCCTCTCCAGGCTGGTGCTGTGCTCCAATGGCTCAGCCCTATGACACCTCTAGACATTACATTTGCATAGGCTCGGCAGTGACCCTTGCTTTTACACTTGAGTGTTAGGTTTCCTCATATTGGAGTCCATTTAAAAAACCAGCGCCAGAGGCTACGTGTAATGACTGTTGCCTATAATCCCAGCACTTGGGAAGGAAGAGGATTAGGAGTCAAGGTCATTCTCTATAAAGTAAGCTCTAGGCCTTCTTGAACTGTATGTGACATTGTCTCAACAATGACAAAAAAAAAATCAATGTTGGGTTTAATGAAGCATACTTGCAATTCCAGAACTCAGGGGGCCATGGCAGAGGATCATGTATTCAAGGTTAGTCTGAGCTGTGAGACTGTCTCCATAATAAAGGTTGGTGAGGAGCAGCCATGAGGCTCCATTTGAAAGTATGTTAATATAGTTGGACATCGTGGCTCAAGCCTATTATCTACACTTGGGAGGCTAAAGTAGGAGGATCATCATGAGTTCAAGACCATCTTGGGCTATGGAGTAAATTCCAGGTCAATGAGTGAGACCCTGCTTCAAAAAAAATCTATAAAATATTTAGGCTGGTTGTGGTGGCACACACCTTTAATCCCAGCACTTGGGAGATAGAGGTAGGATCTCCATGTGTTTGAGGCCAGCCTGAGACTACTTAGTGAATTTAAGGTCAGCCTGGGCAAGATTGGGACCTACCTTGAAAAACTAAAGAATAAAAAAATTCATATAATCTTACTATATTTGAGAATAAGGTCACCAATTCCAATAAATTCTTACCTTTTCTTTCCTTCTTTCTTTTTTTTTGGGTGTGTGTGTGTGTGTGGATTGTTCAAGGTAGGGTCTCCCTCTAGCTCAGGCTGACCTGGAATTCCCTATGTAGTCCCAGGGTGGACTTGAACTCATGGCAGTCCTTCTACCTCAACCTACCAAAAGCTGGGATGAAAGGCTGCTGCTTTCCGTTTCTAAAACAGCACGTTGGGACTTCATGTTCTGGAGGGGACGAACACTCCTCACATGGGAAGTGAGGCCAAAAGAACAAACCTGCTCCCTCAAGCCCTTATATGAGGCACTAAACCACTCCTGAGTCATCCACAACCTAATCCCCTTCTAAAAGCCCCACCTCGTAACACTGTTCCGTAGGGATTAGATTCCAACATAAATTGTGGAGGAGACACAAGCATTTAAACCATAGTATTCTCACATGGATCTTCCAAAATTCATATCCTTCTCAAATATGACATCCCAATAGCCCCTGAGGTCCTAACTTGTTCAAACATCAATTTTAAATCTCAGTTCAAAGTCCCATTAAAAAAAGTCTCAGGCTGGAGAGATGGCTCAGCAGTTAAGGCACTTGCCTCCAGTGCCTAAGGCCCCCAGTTCAATTCCCCAAGACCCACATAAACCAGACCCACAAGGTAGTGGCCCTGATGCTCTCTCTCTCTCTCTCTCTCTCTCTCTCTCTCTCTCTCTCTCTCTCTATCTCTCTGCTTGAAAATGAATTAATAAAATATTGTTTTAAAAGTCTCATCCAAATACAATCTAAACAAGGCGATACTCAAGGTACAGTTCACCCTAAACCAAATGGCTCTGAGAAATTAAATAAATTACAGCTAGACGCTCCCATTTCAAAAAGTAGCAATAGGTAAGAAGGACTAGGTAACAGGTTCCAAGTTAAGTCCAAAACCCAGCGAGACAAACAACCTCAACCTTTGAGACCAGAGTAATCTTTGACCTCATGAACTCTTTCCAGATACACTGGGGCAGAGGTGAGGCCCTGGGCAACCCCACCTCCACAGCTGCACTGGGAGCAGCTTCTGCTGCAACTTCCTGGCCTTGCAGTTGTGTGATCTGGAGCGCTGCAGCACTGGGGCTTGGAGTCTTAGAGGTGGGGTGGCCTGGGAGGGGCTCCCGGCTGTGACCCTGACTCGACTGCTAACTGATCTGCAAGGCATTGCCATGGCGGTGGCGGGGGGTTACTGTCTGCAGCTGCTTTTCCCTGTGTGCTCTCGGGGACACAGGGCCCAAAGGCTCCCTGGTTCATTCTACATTTTGAAATGTGGGTTCAACCTTGCATACCTACAGAGGCCACCCCAAAGGACACTGCCAGAGTGGGCAGCTTGTGCTTTCTAGGGGGACATGAGCTAACCCTGGGCCCACAGGAGCCCAGCCGGGGTGGCCGAGGAGTGCTGCAGTGGAAAATGAATGAAAACAGAGCAGTGCTGGGCAGTGGCCCTTCCGGCCCCACAGGTCCCAGGAACCTTCTGAACTGTTCTGCCCTCAAGGCCTGTGATAGGACTGGCAGAGATCCCCAGAGATCTCTGACAGGCCTCGAGGTCATTCTTCCACTGTCCCGATGACAACAACTGCCTTTATTCTAGCTGTCATCATCTTCCTTAGCAAATGGCTGCTTGGGCCACACCAGTGCTATTATCTCAAGCAGGGTTTTTACAGCCTAGCAAGGCTAAGAAGTTTTCAAATCATGAGTTCTGTTTCCTTTTTAATGCTAAATTCTGTGCTTCATTTGTTTCTGTCTGCTCACATTTACACACGAGAATCAAAAGAAGCCTTGCAACTCCTCAGGACTTTGCTAAGTTAATTCCTTCATCAGGGATTCTAACTCATTGCTCACCAGTTCTGCCTTCCACACAGCATGAGGACAGGGACACAATTCAGCTATGCTCGTGCTGCTGGGATGTAGCTCAGTGATAGAACACTTGTCCGGCATGACTGAGGCCCTGGTTCAATCCTCAGTACTTACATCCACACACAAACACACACCTCCACCCCCCCCCACACACACAAGCCCTTTGCTCAGTTTCCAGTACCTTGGTATTCCTTTCCACATGAGACGTCATCAAAATGCCCTTTCCTGCCCACATTGCTACCAGCGTTCTAATTACAATCACTTGACTACTGTCTAGAATTTAGGCTTTCTCCCCAGCTCTCTTCCCAGAATTGCCCTGAGCATTCCATTCACAGTAGTCTAGGTTTCTCTAACATGCACTTCGGAAGCCTTCCAGCCTCTACCCATTACCGCTTCCAAAGCTGTTTCTGCATTTTCAAGTAATTGAAACACCCCGCTCTCAATACCACTTTCTGACAGTCTGTGCCATGAAGAATCCCAATGCAGCCTTCCTCAGGAGGGTCTTCACTGTTTAGTTCTGAGGTTTCCTTCAAGCCTCAGACAACTGTTCTTTAAGCTCGGATGCTTGGTCTTACTAGAAGGTATCAAGGGAAGATATTCAGGTAACAACTAAGTAAGAATCATTTTTCTTGCACCAAAGGTTAAGTGAATAAACTGAAATGTCCATGGGCTTTATTTTCTGGTTATATTAGCAGGAATAGCATTCAAGTTTGTGTATGAAGTGATGACAACTGTGACCCTACTGCTCAATAGCAGAAGTAACTGTAAAACTTCCATTATAAGATGCCTTTGTATTTCAAAGACATTCGATATGACAAGAGATGTGTCTTAGACTAAGCAAAATGCAATAGTGTTGTTTTACAAATAAGGATAATAGTGATAAGGCCCTAAGGACCTCAGCTCTCCAAGAGCTCACAGATAATTCTTTCATGGCCATTCTATTGTTGGCATCCTAATCCAAGCGTTGATAATCTCAAATCTAGGACAAGGCCATGGAAGGACCTGAAGACCTAAGTATGACCCTCAGCCTTGCAGCTTTTCATATATGCTACTTTGAGGACGTCAATTCGCTCTTCTGGAAGAAATATATAATTCAGAAATATATGACTCAGATTTGGGGTAGGGAGAAACTTAATGTCTGCCAAGGAATGTTGTTAAACCTATGCTCAAGTGGGGAAGAACTACTGGTTGCACTTGGCATGCATTATCTCTTTTGATCTCAGTGCCTTGATGATCACCTTTCCACATACTCAATCCTAAGCATTTTCCTTCCTTCCTGAAATAACCCTTTCCTTCACACCAGAAAGCAGAAATCTTCTATGACTACCAGTTGTATCACAAACAAAAGTTGATCAATAAGAACTTACTAGTACAGAGTGTGCCTTGTAGCCAGACACATTGGAAATAAAAGACCCTTAGACATGATACTGCACACCGTAATTCTAGCACTTGGGAAGTTGAGGCAGGAGAATTTTCAAGGTTGGCTTGGGCTATGAAGCCAGAACCCTGACTCAAGCAAAACAAAGCAACACACACACACACACACACACACACACACACACACACACACACACACACAGAAGTGGGGAGAGAGAAAGAGACACTGAGAGAAACCCTTGTGCCACAACTAGCCCCCAAGACCAAGACAGAAAGTTTTTATTTATGGGAAAAAAAATCTAAAATTTAGGTTGTTGTTCTAAATAGGCATTGGGCAATTTATGTAGATTTACACACACAAAAAGTTGTTGATGTCCATAAAAACTGACCCTAGAGAGCTGGAGAGATGGCTCAGTGGTTATAAGGTGCTTGTCTGCAAAGCCTAACAACCCGGGCTTGATTCCCCAGTACCCATGTAAAGCCAGATGTACAAAGTGGCACATGCATCTGGAGTTCATTTGCAGTGGCAAGAGGCCCTGGCACGCCCCTTCTCATTCTCTCTCTTCTTGCAAATAAATAAACAAATAAATGAATAAAAATAAAAATCTTTTTTTTTTTAAAAAGCTGACCCTAGAAACCAGAGAGCTCATGACCAGGAGACATTTGGGGGTGGCAGGGGTACAACTCTACTCATGGGAGAAGCTACTGTCAAGACATCTAGTTCTAAGGGTTAGGGATGTCATTGAGTGGTAGAGCACTTGCTTAGCATGTGTAAGGCTCCAGGTTAAATTTCCTGTAACACAAAAAGAGAAAACTAGTACTAGAAAGGAGAAGTAAAAAGCAAGACTCCCCTCCCCACACAGCAAAAGGCGATTCCCTCTGAGACTGACCTTCAGAGCTAAGTACTTAGTCCCTAGTGTTCTGGAAAGAACTGGAGTCCTTGAAATGGAGCCAGGCTTCACCTGCAAGGTGGGCTCACAGGTGCAAGCTCAGAGGGTGGAGGAATATGAAACACAGTGTTATACCAGCTAAGCGAAATGCTGTCTTGGAATATTAATTGAAGGGAGAGATAGAGTGAGCAGTAAAAGTAATAAACCTGATCATGTTTCACTTGTCCATAGGATGGAAGATAGAGCAAAGCTCCCAGAATTGGGAGACTATGAAGACCTACCCTAAGGCCACCTCCTTTGGGATACACTGATAGCTGTTCTTTTCATCTCTGTGACAAATACCTGAGAGAAATAGTTTAAAGGAGAAAAGTTTATTTTAGCTCACAATTTCAGAGGTTCCAGTCCACGATTAACTAGCTTTCAGAGCCAAGATAGGGTAGAAAGACCATTCTAGAAGGGTATGGCAGAGAAGCGCTACTATTTGGTGGCCTCTAGGAAGCAGAGAGATAGGACAAGCCCCGGGGGAAAGAGTGGCACAGTCCACTGACCTACTTCCTCTAACTAAGTCTCCCCGCTAACATTTCCACTACTAATCATGCCATCAAATGATGAACCCATGAGTGCATTCATTCACTAGAGCACAGCCACCTGATCCAATTTCTCAATGGTTGAGTCACCAGCTGGAGACCTAGTCTTCAATGCATACACGAGCCTTTTAGGAAATGCTTCATAGCCAAGGCATAGTCTGCCTCAAAAGGAATGTGCAATGTTATAATTAATTTGTTAATCAATGTAAAGCTCACTTCAATCTGGTTATTTTGTGTAAAGGCACATTGACTCTTCATTAAGATTTCAACTTGGAGAGCAATGATAGCATCTTGCTTTTAAAAATATACTTCAAGCGCCTGGAAACAGCTCAGTGGATAAGAACACTTGCTGGACAAGTAAGCCTGAGATGGCCTGAGTTCAGTTCCCAGCAACCACATAAAAAGTTGGGCAGGGGATGCAGAAGTGGTTCAGTAGTCAAAGCTTACAAAGCCTGATTGCCTGGGTTCAGTTCATCAATACCCAATAAAATCAGACTCACAAAGTGGCTCATGCGTCTGGACTTTGCTTTCAGCTATAGGAGGCCTTGACTTGCTCTCTCTCTCTCTCTCTCTCTCTCTCTCTCTCTCTCCCTCTCCCCCTCTCTCTCTCTCTCTTAGATAAACACATTTTTTTTGGTTTTTCAAGGTAGGGTCTCACTGTAGCCCAGGCTGACCTGGAATTCACCATGTAGTCTCAGGGTGGCCTTGAACTCATGGTGATCCTCCTACCTCTGCCTCCCGAGTGCTGGGATTAAAGGCCATGGGATTAAACACCATGCCCATCTGATAAACACATTTTTTTAAAGCTGGCCATGGCTACATATGCCCATAACCCCGGTCCTATGGGAAGTAGAAACAGGAGAATCACTGGGCCTTGCTGGTCAGCCAACTGACTAAAAATGGCAGCTCTAGATTCAGTAAAAGACTCTGTCTCAAGAAAACTGGGCAGAAGAGTGTGAGAGGAACACCTAACATTCTCTGGCTTCCACACACGTACATCTGTGCACACTCACATGTGCATACACTACATGCACATCACACCATAGATCACTCTACACATAGTAAGCAAAAATAAAATATTCTATGTATAGTACCTAACACAATACCGTGTAATACTCAGAAACTTTATTAATGGTATCTCTTCATATGTCTGGGGAGATTATATTTTGCATGGTTTCTATCCAAAGGTGAGATCCCAGGTTACAATTATGTTATTCAGCACCTGATTTTTAAGAACTGAGCCACTCCAGAAAATTCATTTTATTTACAGGACTGTTATATAATCTGACACTCCTCTGCACTGGAATGCCCTTGTACTTGCCAAATGGTGTTTTGCCTCGTGGAAATTCTTGGCCAGACCTATGGATTGCTAGACCTTGCAGCTGCTGACCCTTGAAGTCTAATTCTCCCATAACATCAAATGAAGCATTTCTTTTGTTGAAGTATTTTATTATTTATTTGTGAGAGAGAGGAGAGAGAATGAGTGCATCAGGGCCTCTAGCCACTGCAAATGAACTCCAGACACATGTACCACCTTGTGCATGTGGGCACTGGGGAATCAAACCCAGGTTGTTTAGGCTTTGCGAGCAAGCTCCTTAACCACTAAGCCATCTCTCCAGCCCAAATCAAGCATTTCTTAATAAACTAAAAAGAATAGCCACTGAGCTAGTTGCCACTGAGGATATGAAATCCTGATTGCTACCCTCGAGGAGTACAAAGTTTCTATAAAAATGCACACGTGATTATTGAAATAGCAAGTCCTGGCCCAAGTGACAATTATGAATTGTAGAAGACAGGAAAGACATGATACAGAAGAAAAGGCAATTCATATTGCCACAACTCGCTCTCTCCTAGGATTCTGGGAATTGTGTTTTTCCACATTCTTATCTTTCTGCCTAGAATAAGCATGCATGTGGTGCATGCCTGTAATTCCAACAATCAGGAGGCAGAGACAGGATTATCAAGGTCAGGGATTATCAAGGTTTAGGGTCAGCCTAGGCTACATTAGTGAGTTCCAGAGCAACCAGTGCTGCGTAGTGAGACCTTCTCAAGGAAAATGGAAATGCTGGGATGGGGAGCTGGCTCAGTGTTAAAGGAGCTTGCTTGCAAAGTCTGTTGGCCTGGGTTTGGTTCCCCAGTGCCCATGTAAATCCAGATGGGAATGGTGCATGCATCTGTGATCATGACAGCCTAAGACAGTGGGCATCTGCGCCAGGAGGATCTGAAGCTCCCCAGCCAGCTTGCGTTCATTTGCACTCCCTCAGTTCCTTTGCAGCGACAAGAGACTCTGTCTCAAAGAAGGTAGAGTACAGGCACCTTAAAGTTGTCCCCTGATCCTCACATGCTCACTGTGGCACATGCAGCCACACACACACAGAGAGATAAATAAATAAGATGCCTTTAAAAAAGGAAACTAAAATTAACAAACAAGTTAAAAACAGTGCAGTTGTCACTGCCTGTTTCATTCTTCACCTCGAGTTCCCTGCTCCTCCCTAACCTCTCTCGTTTGGCCACCTCATGTGTTTCCCTGTGAGGATGAATGTCATCCCGTTCCAAGTCTTCAATCAATGTGTTCTAAAAGGGGAGAAAGTCTAACAGTATGAGTCAGCTTTATTCCTGGTACGGAACCCTGTTTGTTCTCGAATTAGTTGCCCCGAGGAACAGGGAAGAGAAATGTAACTTTGACTTCTCTGGCTAGTTAAAGGAAGTGATTGGCAGTCAACCCATTTCATTAATTTAAAAGAAGGAAACTAAATACTGGGCTCCTGTTAGATGCATAGAGGGAATTACTACGTAGCTGACTGTGGTTCAAACCACTCATTACCCTTGCTGGCTTCTCAGGCAAAGAGAATCCGTCTGTCCCAGGAGAACGGCGAGCACCTGCCTGGTGGTCTGCTTAGCCCAAGTACTCTCTTTCCATTTTGCCAGGTGTGGTGACCACAACCAAGACCTGCTCTGCTCCTGCTCTCACCTTCCATGTGATTTGTGTGGGCACCTATGTGCCTGTTAGAATGTAGCCCTCTGGACAGGCATGGTGGCGCACGCCTTTAATCCCAGCACTCGGGAGGCAGAGGTAGTAGGATTGCCGTGAGTTCAAGGCCACCCTGAGACTACAGAGTGAGTTCCAGGTCAGCCTGGGCTAGAGTGAGACCCTATCTCGAAAAAACAAACCCCCCCCCCAAAAAAAAAGAATGTAGCCTTCTGGAGGTGGGTGTGTTGGAACACCTGCTCAGCAAGTGTGAGGCCCTGGATTTGATCTCTGACAAAACAAAACAAGTTTATGGAGGTGAGGACCAAGTATCCATGTTTTATTTATCCTTCGATCCCTATTCATATCAAATTGTGCAATGCACATGCCAGTGCTCAACAATTTTTTTTTATTATTTTAGGGTGGTTTCTTTTGCATGTTTTTATGTGAGTGGCATGCATGTATGTGTGCATGCCTGTTTTGTGTGGGGTGGGTACATGTACATTTGTATACACATGTGTGTGGAAGCCAGAGGTGCACACCAACTGTCTTCCTCTATCACTCTCTATTTCTGCTTTTCTTTCTTTGTTTCTTTCTTTCTTTCTTTCCTTCCTTCCCTTCCTTCCTTCCTTCCTCCCTCCCTTTCTTCTTTCTTCTTTCTTTCTTTCTTTCTTTCTTTCTTTCTGTTTTTCAAATCTCACTTTAGCCCAGGCTGACCTGGAATTCACTATGTAGTCTCACTCAGGGTGGCCTCAAACTCATGGCAGTTCTCCTACCTCTGCCTCCCGAGTGCTGGGATTCAAGGTGTGCACCACCATGTCCAGCTTCCTTTTCATTTTGTTTTTTAGTTTTTAGGTTTTTTTTTTTTAAGCAGGGTCTCACTCTAGCTCAGGCTAGAACTCACTCTGTAGCCCAGGCTGGCCTTGAATTTATGGCAATCCTCTGACCTCAGCCTCCGGAGTGTGACATGTGAGCTATTGTGCTCGACTTCTCTCTGTCATATTTGGAGATAGTATTTTCCTGAACCCAGAGCTCATGTATTCAGCTAGACAAGCTAGCCAGCCAACCCAGAGACCCTCCTGTTTCTCCGTCTTCATATATGCCATTTTAGCATGGATGCTGGGATCTGAGCACAGCAAGCACTTGACCTCCCCAGCACACTGCCCAGGCTGAGCTGGATCTCACTCTGTAGTCCCAGGCTGGCCTTGAACTTACAGTGATCCTCCTACCCCTGCTTCCCAAGTGCTGGGATTAAAGGCGTGCGCCACCACAGCTGGCTACAACAAATAGTTTTTAATCTATCAATCAATGAGCCGAACAAACCTTGCTGAAGTGATAGCCTGTCTATTGCCTGGCTTTTAAAAAGTTGATTAGTTCTGCATGCCAGCTCTCTAAGGGTTAAAACAGTGACGTAATAGTTTTCGCTAGCAACCATGAGCAGCAGCTCCCCTAATAACCAATGGCAGTGACAGGAAGGACAGCAGTCATTAGACCTCAGTCCAAGCCACCCAGGGAATGTCTAAGGAATTACATCCGGCATGGTGCCTGTGCAGAACACCCACATCCAACAGCATTATCTCTGACTTTCAGCACTCAGCAGACAGCCTCGGAGGGACTACTGCCTCCTGTTTTCACACCACAAAGAAGGAAGCAGAGACTCTCGGGCCCCAGCCTGTGACCCTGAGAGGTTCTCTGACATGAGGCTTGCGGAGAGACTGAGCAGATGTAATAGGAATGCCCATGCTCTTCCCTGACTGCCTATTTTGGCCATCTCCTTGCTTTGAGACTCCACTGTGGAGGGGTCAGAGGCTCAAGCCAAGCCAAAGATATAGGAGAAAGATCTGGAATCTCCACATGGGTAGGGCCAGTTAAGATGAACAGGGAGTACATTGTGGGGAATGCTCCAAAAACAAACTAACCTCCTTCCTACTCAGTTAACCCTGAACACTGCAGAAACTTGGAGAGAGTTAGGCTACAACATAAATCTTGAGTGAATGGACTTGGCCATCTAGAATCCTGGTTGGCCTTCAACGAACCAGACAATAGCATAGTTCAGTTCTATTTCTCTTCCCCCACCCCTCCAAAAAAAAATCTCAAGATCTATCTAAGGACAGGCTGTGGGTCACTAAGCACTTTCAGTGTTCTGTGTCCAGGCACCTGAATGAGTTCTGCAATCCTGCAGAGGGGAGCTGGGAAGAGTGGACCCCAAAAGGCAGGGCCTTGAGGGAGGACTGTGACCCCAGCACTCCACCGGCCACACCGTGAGTTGGAGGCCAGCAGAGTGAGACCCTGTCTCAACAATAAACAGCACAAGCAGACAGAAGTTTTCAGTGCATTTCCCCAGTGTTCCTTCAAGCCCTTTCTCCTCTTCCCTGTGCCCTGACAGTCCACAGGAGAGATGAGGAGTTTGCACTATTTTCTCCCTGTGATTTGGTGAGTAAAGAGCCGTATAGCCTACGCAGGCAGCAGGTCATCTCTCTGACTTTAAGCTCTGCAGTGACCTGGTTCCATGCTCAGGGGCAGCTGGCCTCCGCTAAGCCATGGCTGCTCTGGCTGGTAGGACATGTAGCCTTCTTCCTGCGGGCAGGCTGCAAGCTCAGCATGGGAGAAAGCGCTGCTGCTGCTGCTGTGGCCGCCAGGATCTGCGGCAAAGAGCCAAGAAACCAAATTGCTTCACGCTGTGTGCACTGACTCCCCCAGAGCTGGCACAGCCCCGGAGGCTGCAGAGCAGAGCCATGAAAATCCTGCTCCAAGCAGTCTGTCTCTTCGGTAGCTACAGAAACAGTGTTTATTATCCTTTGGTTTTTCAGTAGACAGGAGAAAATCTGATGGCGACAGTCTCTGCTCTGCAATGAGCAAACTCTTCAGAAGTGAGAGCAGTTTCCACCAGAGGGGTCCTGTCTCTTAGGCTGCAGTCGGCCAGAGGCCTCCCTGCCAAGAACTTGGAACTAAACTTGCCTTTTCAGGTCAAAACCTTAAAATCAATGCATAATAGATCAAAGTATTTGATTTGAAGTTTTCTTTTTTTCAGTGTTTTTTTCCAAGGTAGGGTCTCACTTTAGCCCAGAATGACTTGGAACTCACTCTGTAGTTCCAGGCTGGCCTTCGAACTCACAGCCATCCTCCTACCTCTGTCTCCTAGTGCTGGGAATTAAAGGTGTAAGTACACCACCACGCCCGGCTATTTGAAGTTTTATTAAAAGGGGAAGAACAGCTCCATGGCCAGCAAGATTATGATGTAACTTGGGAAAAAAATAAATCTGAATTCAAGAAAGAACATAGCATTCAGGAGCAAGGCTGGTGAGCCCTGAGAGCTTAGGAAGAGAGAGGGTCTCAGAACAATATTGGGGGTGTTTATCCAAGGGCTGGTAGGTGAGAGGTTGTACTTACCTGTTCCGTTCTGGCAGCAAGTAAATCGCTGCTTTGAAGTTGTTTGGTTCTAATTCTGTCACAACCTGTAAATATTCATAACATAAAACAGACTTCCTATAAACAAAATGAAAAACAGACTCCCTTGTCTGTGATTCAATGCTCTGCAAGCAAACTACTTTGACCATCTGACTTCTAATTGCTGGTCACAGGACATAAATGTTTTTGTCCTTGGCTTTGATATTTCTTTCTCTTTTCTATTCATACTGTATGAATAAATTGACATTCTGATTTTGAATACCAGCCTCTGGCAGCTTGAATCCACTTTGGGAGACAAGTCCACAATCTATGTGTTAGTAGGTCAGCTTTCATTTTGTTTCATTTTAAGTGTTCGAGAGCCTTTATATTAGATTAAGAGGAGGAAAAAGGAGAAAGTACAGAGCTCTCCCACCATGAGGGAGGTGAGAGGGAATAAAAGCCCTTCATTTATTTATTTATTTTTCCTTCAAGGTAGGGTCTCACTCCAACCCAGGCTGACCTGGAACTCACTCTGTAGCTTTAAACTGGCCTCAAACTCATATCGACCCTCCTACTTCAGCCTCCCTTCTGGAGTGCTGGAATTAAAGCTGTACACCACCATGCCAGGCTCTGCTTTGTTTTTAGAAACAGTCTCATTCTGTAGCCCAAGCTAGCCCCAAACTCACAGTGATCCTTCTATCTCAAGCCTTCCAAGTGCTGGGATTACAGGTGTGAGCTACCACACTCAGCAAAGCAAATGGAATTTCTAAATCTATATGGCTGAGAATCAAAATCATGGTTATTTCATTCCACTGGGACCTTTTGTGGCTCTAGAAACCTGTTAAATGACTGGTGGTCATATGACTCCTAGTCTGACCTCTAAAGTTAGCAGGCATAGTGAGAGCTCTGTCTTTATTCAAGGACTATCCCTTCCTGTATTTTTTTTCCTAAATAAATTGGCCAGATTTTCTAAGCAAGCACCTTTAACTATTGAGCTATTTTCCTACTTCGCCCAGATTTTCTTAATCTTCTCATCTATCAGTTGGGAATAACAAAAGTGTCTGCTTCATAGAACTGTCAGAAGAAAATGGGACAGCATGTTAAGTACTTCATGTACTACTACCTAACATGAATAGATTCTCAGTAAATACTAGTTTCCCCTTTTTATTTTTCTTATTGTTTTATTTGGGAAAAATGCTTCTTAAAAAGGGACAGTTGCGAAATACAGAGAGACCTCTGCAACAATTACTTGTTTTAATATGAAAGAATGGGTGGGTTCCGCCCCTTTTTTATTTTATCTAAGAGATAATTCAAGATTGGACTCAAACTCTGAGCTCAAATGATCCTCCTGCCTCAGCCTCCCAAGTAGCTGGGATACAGGCTCATATCACACATCCAGCTAGTTTCTCCCTTTAGCTCTCCTGAGATGTTCATCACTGTGCTACCATTAATAAACCTGTCCAAAGTCAAAACACTCGACAAGTTGTAGAATCCGAACTGAGAGTTCAACCAAGCCAAAGCTTATGTATTTGACTAGTGAGTTAGACCGTCTCTGACAGTTTAATAGACACACCAGAAAATGCATTGTCATCTTTAAAGGAATAGATTCGGAAGATTGTATGCGTAGCCTATTTGGAAACTTTCCTTTGGATTTACTTAAAAATCGGTAACATACTTATTGAGCATCTTTGACAAAGGCAAATCCTTAGATTTATCTTTAAATCTTTGTGAAAATTTATTTATTTATTTATTTATTTATTTATTTATTTATTTGCAAGCAGAGAGAGAGATGAGAGAGAGAGAGAGAGAGAGAGAGAGAGAGAGAGAGAGAGAGAGAGAGAGAGAGAGAGGAGAGATAATGGGTACCCCAGGAGCCTCCAGTTGCTGCAAAGGGATTCCAGTTGTATACACCATTTTGTGTATCTGGCTTTATAGGGACACTGGGGAATTGAACCCAGGTCATTAGTCTTTGCAAGTAAGGGCCTTAACCATTGAGCAATCTCTCCAGCCCAATCTTTAAATCTTTAGATCTTAAGAATTATCATCCATGATACCAAATTTAGTGTCAAACCCATCCAATCAGATAATCACAATAAGAAACATCTTTACTGGATGACTTACAGAGCAATGACATGGTTTTGACAGTAGTAAATACTTCATCATCTCAGAATAATTCCTGTTGTTGTTAACTTTACTTTCCAACAATCACATTGATCTTGTGTTGAATACAATAAAGAAATGTTGTGCCAGGTGTGGTGGCTCATGCCTGTAATCCCAGCACTTGGCAGGCTGAGGCTGGCAGATCATCATGGCCAGCCTGCTCCACATAGTTCAGAACAGCATGGGCTACAGAGTGAGATCCTGTCTCAAAAGAAAGAAAGAAAGAGAGAGAGAGAGAGAGAGAGAGAGAGAGAGAGAGAGAGAGAGAGAGAGGAAGGAAGGAAGGGAGGGAGAGAAGAAAAGAAAGAAAGAAGAGAGAAAGAAAGAGAAAAAAGTAAGAAAGAAAGAGAAAGAGAAAGATAGAAAGAAAAAGGAAGGAAGGAAGGAAGGAAGGAAGGAAGGAAGGAAAGAACTAAAGGCCAGGTGTGGTGGTTTATACCTATAATTCCAGCACTTGAGAGGCTAAGGCAGGAATATTGCTATTGTCTGAGTTTGAGGGCTACAGAGTGAATTCAGGTTCACAGGTTGATCCTACAACCTTGTTTCAAACCAGGGGTGTGTGGGAGGGACTGGGTCTGGATTAATATAAATATTAAAAAAGGAGAAGGGCATGGTAACACACACCTTTAATCCTAGCACTTGGGAGGCAGATGTGGGAGGATCTATGAGAGTTCAAGGTCACCCTGAGATGATCTAGTGAATTCCAGGTCAAAGTTTAGGATCAGTGATTTTTTTTTTCAACAAGTGGCCGAAAATTAAATTTAACAGAGTTAGACCTGGAGAAATTGCTCAGTGGTTAAGGTGCTTGCTTGCAAAGCCTGATGGCCCAGATTCCATTCTTCACTACCTACCTGAAGTCAGATGTACATAGTGGTGCATTTGTTTGTATCTAGAGTGTGTTTTCAGTGACAAGATGCCCTGGCACAGAGAATACACCCTCTTTCTCTGTCTCTGCATGCAAAGAAAAGTATTTTTTAAAAGACAATTCACTGTATACATTTTATTTACAGTTTTGTACACTGTCTTAATATGAATGGGACTGCTTTTCTACTTGAGCCGTTTTAACCAAAGCAAAACAACCTAAGTAATATAGCATAAAGATGCAAAAACAGATATACTAATTCAAGTTAGGAATGCAATTATGGAGCTACATTTAAAAATATATTTATTTATTTATTTGCAAGCAGGGAGAGATACAGAGAATGAGCATGCCAAAGCCTCCAGGCGCTGCAAAAGAACTCCAGATGCATGTGCCACTTTGTGCATCTGGCTTTACGTGGGTACTGGGGAATTGAATCCAGATGCCTTCACCACTGAGCCATCTCTCCAGCCCTGGTGTTACATTTTTTGTAAGCCACAATTATGTTTAGAAAATCATGAAAACCTAGATCATTGATTTGAATGAAATGCATAACTTTGTAACAAAGAATTGTAGTCACAAAAAAAATCCCAAAATTAGAATGCACAAAATTAATGATTATTCTACCTTCTGTCCTATTCCTGGATCCATCACCAATGTTAAAAGCAAAACAAGTGAAAACCTGCAATCAGAATCACTCACGTTACCAAGTAGGAAACAATCAGGTGAAAGCTAGCAGCTAGCAGCAAGGGTACAGCAGACATAATGCTGCAGAGAGATGCTAGAGAACTCTACTCATCAAAATGAACTACAGTATGCTCCCGCATAAAGTGAACATAAAGCAGTTTTCCTGCTAAGCTATACCAATGCAAGTTCTTTGTTTTTAATATGGTGGAAAGGTAAAATGTATTTATAATGGTAATTCTGCTGAGCTCTTGCAGAGTAGTACAGGAACACATTTATGGATTCTGGGGATGGTGTATATACTGTAATTCTTTGATTGGGATAGTGGACACTCTAGCAAAAATTTAAAAAGTAACACAGAAGTAAAAGACAAAGGCGAGTGACACTTCTCTTATATCAGCAACATTTAGATGGAATCAAATTCAAATGCAGTCCACTCTGCTCTGATGAGGCTTTGGTTCAGCTCCCAAATCTCCATTGCTTAACGCAGTCTCCTGTGAGAATAGATGTCTAGTGGTGGAGCCCCTCTTAGTAGCTGTGTCTGCTTGGGACTGATAACCAATCACGATCTTTGGAGGAAGTCCCAGCCTTTCCTTGTCTACCCTCCCTAGAGGTGTAACCGTGTCTCTGTTTTCACGTTCAGTAGTTCATCCTGCTATCTATAGCGCTAACATTCACAACAGCTCCACATACCTCATCACTGTAGTCAACGAAAGATTCTCCAATAAGGTACAGCTGTGTCTTTAGCCAAAAGCGATCACTTGTCTCTGATGTTTGTTCAATGCAATTAGCCATCATCCTCCCCATTTATTATTTTTTTTAATCTTCCCACATAGGCTCAATACTATCCTTAAAAAGTGAGTGCTCACAGCCAGGCATTAACCTAGACAGCTGGATATGGTCGTACAGGCTCCCAAAAGTCTTCAATAGTATCAACTTAGAGATCAGTTGAAGGTTTGCTTGCCAAGTTTTGCTTTCATCACTTTTAAAAAACCAGAGTGCCCACCTGTTCTGTAAAGGATGTTTAATACAATGTTCTCCTGATTCAATTCTGTTTTTTCCTCTTCTGTAGGTGGGGCATTAGGAGTAGGAGTGGTTTCCGGCTCCACAGTCACCATCAGACTGATCTGATGACACAACCACTCATCAAAAATATTTTAAAAAATAAGAAAAAGTAACAGAGTTAAATGTAAGATTCTATACTTCAAGTTCTAAAAAGTAACTGTACTTACAGGAGAAAAGCTGTGGTCTAGCAGCAGCACATGAGGAAAATGCCAGAAAGCTTTAAAAGATGGGAACTTGGGATGGGACCATGGCTCCATGGGTAAGCAAATCTAGGGCCCCCAGCACCCAAGTAAACCTGGATGCAGTAGCAACCACCTGTAATCCCAGCCTTCAGATTGGGAAGGGAGGCTGAGACAGGCTGGCCCTGGAAGTGAGGAACAGCAAGAGACCCCCCCCCAAAACTGGGTGGAAGGTGAAGAATGACACTTGGGACTATCTTCTGACCTCCACACTGGCACCGTGACACTCATACATACATGCACACAACAAAAAATTGTAAAAATTAAAAAGTGGGGCTGGAGATGTGGCTCAGTAGTCAAAGGCACTTGATTGCAAAGTCTGCCAGCCATGGTTCAATTTCTCAGTACCCATGTAATGCCAGCCACAAAAGTGGTGCATGCATCTGGCATTCCTTTACAGTGACAAGAGGTCCTGGTGTGCCCAGCCACGCTGCCCTTCCAGGCATGGTGGCTCATACCTTTAATCCCTGTACTTGGGAGGCTGAGGTAGGACGATTGCCATAAGTTTGAGGCCATTCTGGGCTATAGAGTGAGTTCCAGGTCAGTTTATGCCAAAGTGAGACTATGCCTCAAAACAGAATTGGATGAGGGGCTAAGAGGATTGCTCAGTGGTCAAAGGTGCTTTTGCAAAGCTTCCTGGCTGGGGTTCAGTTCCCAAGCCACTCACATATGTCAGACCCACAAAATGGCACAAGCATCTGGTATTCATTTGTAGCAGCAAGAGGCCCTGGCACACCCATGTACACACACACACACACACACACACACACACACACACACACGAGTGAATAAATTTGTTTGGGGGTGCGTTTTAAGGTAGGATCTCACTCTAGCCCAGGCTGAGCTGGACTTCACTATGTAGTCTCAGGCTGGCCTCAAATGCAGAGTGATCCTCCTACCTCTGCCTCCTGAGTGCTGGGATTAAAGGTGGGCACCACCATGCCAAGCAAACTTTTTAGAAAATTAAAAATGAAAAATTTGATGAAGCTGGGCATGGTGATATGCACCTTTAACCCAGCACTGAGACTAAGGTAGGAAGATCACTGTGATTTCCAGGCTAGCCTACACTAGAGTGAGACCCTGCCTCAAAAACAACAAAAAGAAAACTGCCATAAAATGAAATTTTAGGAGGTTTCCCCTCACCTGAGAGGCTTTTACAGAAATAGACGTGGCTCTAGTAGTTAAGGCACTTGCCTCCAGAGCCTAATGACCCATGTTCAATTCCCCAGCACCCATGTAAGTCAGATGCACAAAGTGGCACATGTATCTGGAGTTTCTTTGCAATGGCTGAAGGCCCTGGTGCGCCCATTCTCTCTATGTGTCTCTCTCTGCTTGCAAATAAGCAAATAAAATTTTTTTAAAAAAAGTAATAGATCTGGGCGTGGTGGTGTACTCCTTTAATCCCAACACTAGGGAGGCAGAGGTAGGAGGATTGCTGTGAGTTCAAGGCCACCCAAAGACTACATAGTGAATTCCAGGTCAGCCTGGGCTAGAGTGAGACCTTACCTCAAAAAAAAAAAAAATAGACACTAGCTTCAATCTTTTAAAAAATATTTTTATTAATTTATTTGTAAGCAGATAAAACAGAGAGAGAGAGAGAGAGAGAGAGAGAGAGAGAGAGAGAGAATGGGTGTGCCAGGGCCTCTAGACACTGCATAGGAACTCCAGATGCATGCACCACTTTGTGCATCTGGCCTTAAGTGACCACTGGGGAATTGAACTCAGGTCCTTAGGTTTTGTAGGCAAGTGCCTCAACTGCTGAGCCATCTCTCCAGCCCTAACTTCTATCTCATGACTCATCTGGTCATGTTCTGTGCAAAGCAAGCTCAGAGCAGCCGCATGTGCTGAGGAGCTAGGGTGACCAATCTTACTGATTTGTCCAGGACACAGCGACTTCTGGGAGACTGGACTCCCCCAGTGAAAAAATCCAATGCACAACATCCAGAGCTGAGGGATTTTATACAGAGTGGGGACTGGGTGTGTAACTTCAGCATAGAGCACTTGGATGAGACCCTGGGTTTGATTCCCAGCACCCCCAGTAAATAAATAAAGTGAGTCCCTGAAGGCCTGGTGTAGACACAAAAGATTAGCCAACTTCATGACATATGCCTGTAATCCCAGCATTCCAAAGGTGGAGGAAGAAGGACCAGAGTTCAAGGCCAGGCAGGGGCTGGAGAGATGGCTTAGCAGTTGAGGTGCTTGTCTGCAAAGCCTAACAACCTGGGTTCCATTCCCCATTCCCCAAATAAAGCCAGAAGCACAAAGTGGCGCATGCCCATTCTCTGTGTATCTCTTCTATCTCTCTCTCTCTCTCTCTCTCTCTGCTTGTAAATAAATAAATTAAATATTTTTTTAAAAAGAGTTCAAGGCCAGTCTCAGCTACGTAAGTAGTGCAAGGCCAGCCTGGGCTCATGAGATGCCAGTCTTAGAAAACAAAAATAGAAAAAGTCTTCTGCTCTCCACTCCTGTCAGGTGAAAAGGAGAACCCAATGTGGAAAAGCTCTGTCTCAATATCTATGTGGGGGAGAGTGTAGACAGCCAAGGGTTTGGAGGAGCTCACACTCCTCTGTTTCCCCAGGCTAAAGCATGGTCAGGTCCTTTAACATGGGGAGAAATGAAAAGATTGCTGTTCCCTGCATAGCCCGTGGGGGCCAAGGCACAGGAAATCCCGGAGAAAGGTCTGAAGGTGCAAGAGTAAGAGTTATAGAAAAAAATAACTGCTCAGATACTAGAAACTTTGGTCTGGGGATCTAGGGATCCATTGATCTGGGCATTAAATATGACCCAAGCATTGGTATCTATGGCCTGGAGCTCCGTGTGGTGCTGGGTGGGCAGTTTCATCGTCACAGACAAGGCTGCTCTGGAACCAAACATGTAATCAGCAAAGAGGAAGTCATGTGCTGCTTCAGCAGAAATATGACGGGATCATGCTTCCTGCTAAATAAATTCTATGCAAAAGATGAGAAAGAGAAAGAGAGAGAGAGAGAATTTGAAACAATTGAACTTGCACTAAACCAAGGCATGAATAGATGAGAGTGGTGAAATTTTCATTTCATTTATTTCATTTCCTTCTTTTTTTGTTGTTCTTTTGTTTTGCTTTTGTTTTATTTTGGTTTTGGTTTTCAAGGTAGGGTCTCACTTTAGCCCAGGCTGACCTACAACAGCAGTACACAAAGGTCCCTGGGAGAGCTGTCCAGTCATGAAATGGGCTGCCCAGAACCTAGGGAGTTTTGGAGGACAACCATTAGTCAGAAGAGTTATAGAAGGATTCATCATGAAAGAGAGGAAAGACCAAATGATCTCTTCCTAATTCTGGGGAGCTGTGGAGAGAGCTCCATGGTTAAAGGCACTTGCTTGCAAAGCCTGATGGCCTGGGTTCAATTCCCCAGTACCCATGTAAAGCCAGATGGGAAAAGTGACACAAGCATCTGGCATTCCATTTGCAGTAGTAAGAGAATCTGGCATGTCCTGCTCATATACATACAAATATATGTATATATATCTTCACCAGATACGCAAGTGTGTATGAGATTTACAGCATGTCCAGACCATTTGAGGGGTCTTAATTTAAATTACTGGGTACCAAGGACCGGTCTATGAAATTTACAGGAAATTCCTAGCATAGTTCAGGTAATGGATCTCTCCTTTGTATAAAACTGAGGACGTGCAATTCCACCAATGAATCCCACTCAATATGGAGAAAGAAATCAAAGGGACGGGTGGGCCTGCGAAGAGTTTACAGCTTATCTTTAGAAACTGCTTGCCTGGATTTTTTATTATTATTATTATTTGAGATTTCTTCCTGAGAAAAAATCCTGACTTGGCAAAAACTCATAGTAATTACTCAGGAGAAAGGAAAAAGAAAGAAACAAACAAAAAATACATTAATATTGTTGGGGGAAAATATCTAAAAGCATGGTTTTGGTGGGAGAGAAGACCCACCCAAGTGCTTTTGATGTTTGACCAATTATTATCTTATTATTCTTCCTGCTATAGATGCAGCTGCAATTTATGTAACAGGATGTTTAAAAAGATTAAAGAGAAGCTGAAGTGGGGTTCTGGGGTGATAAGGGTTCCTAAAATATGTATTTATGGACGTTTAGAATATAAGTTCCTGTACATTCTTAGAATAAACCATCTATTTGTTTTTCTTTTTCTAAAAGAAACAAGTAAAAATTGGGTTTCAATATGGCTGCTTCCTGCAGCAGGTGATGTAAGGATCATAGAGCCATGAAACAAAGGGTCGGGCAGGGTTTGGAGGGGGTTCAATCTGTAGCCCCCGCTGCTTTCTAATTAGCTTTGAGCACTGGGTCCAAGACGTCTTATCTCTATATTATATGAGGGTTTTGGAATTTATTTGGATTCAACCTGTTTATCAGCAATTGGATTCCTCTATTGTTCCAGCAGGTTGTGTGGAATTTGTGACTCACTCACCCAACGTGAAGATGAAAGGTAAAAAATTTAGTAATTTTGCCAGAGGGTTGATAGAAGTTGAAATAAATTGAACTGACTGTTCAGAGTGTTCCATGAGCATCTTAACTAACAGATACTCGTGTGGCTACCTGATTCACAATGCCAGTCAGTACTGGACACAGAAAGTGTGTTGAGGCATGTCCTCAGACTTTCTGATGTTAGTCATGGATTATTTGCTCTTCTCAATTCTTTCTCTGAGCAACCTAGGCTAATCCTTAGTGTTCTCGCTCTCTCTCTCTCTCTGTCTCTCTCTCTGTGTCTCTCTCTGTGTCTCTTTCTCTCTCTCTGTATTTGTGTGTATATATAGATATAATATATTTTCTCAATTATTTCCTGTTTGAAAATAAGTCGTAAAACTGGGGTGTGCTGACCCACAACTTTAATTTAAGCACTCAGAATGCTGACATAGGATGATCACCATGAGTTCAAGGCCAGCCTGCGCCACAGAGTGAGACCCTGCCCCAAAAAACCAAATAATAGTCGGATGCTGTGGTGTATGCGTTGATCCCAGCACTTAGGAAGCAGAGGCAGGAGGGTTGCCATGGGTTTGAGGCTACCCTGAGACAATATAGCAAATTTCAGGTCAGCCTGGGCTAGAGCAAGATGCTACCTCAAAATAATAAGAAAAGTAATAAGAATGAGAATAAGATGTCAACATCATGCCTATTTCCCCTACGTACTTTAGTAGAGATTGCCTGAAAACTAGGTCATTCTTTTATTTAACCACCGTACAAATAGGAAAATTAAGAAATCAATGTTAATTCAATAATATTTTTATAATATTATTATTAAAATGTTGCTTGTCTCAACCACATTAATTATAGTAAACAAAATTCCAATCAAGGGCTGGAGAGATGGCTCAGCGGATAAGGCACTTGCCTCCAGTGCCTACGGCCCCGGGTTCAATTCCCCAGGACCCACATAAGCCAGACCCACAAGGTGGTGGCCCTGGTGTTCTCTCTCTCTCTCTCTCTCTCTCTCTCTCTCTCTCTCTCTCTCTCTCTCTCTCTCTCTCTCTCTCTCTGTATCTCTCTGCTTGAAAAATAAATAAATAAATAAATTCCAATCAAACGCCTTTAGCCCTTGAGTCATCTGCCCATCCCATAAAGGAACATACCGCAAAGTATCTGTGGTGGTACTTGGGGTCAAAGCCATGGTCATAACGGTGCCAGGCAAGCCCTTGTGAACACTTTTAGTTTCTAATGTACTTGGGTGGGGGGCTGTGAGTGTGCAGACCCAAGTGTGTAGGTTGGAGGACAACTTGGGTGTGTCAGTCCTTGTCTTCAACTTTATTTGAGGGAGGGTCTCCCATTGTTCACCACACTGCATTCCCCAGCTGAAGATTCTTCTGCCTCTACCTCCCATCTAGCCCTAGACACACAGGATTTGGGTTCAGGATTTTGGGTTCCTTACCCACGAGGCCATCTCCCCAGCCTGTTTCCAATGTAGAATAGATTTCCTACACTTTGTCTTTCATGACCTTAGCGTATTTCAAACCAGTTGTTTAGCAGAGTACAGATCATCTGGCACTTCCTCATGATTGGACTAAGATTGTGTGTTCCTAGTAGGAATATAATAATAGATGCTGTAATCTGGATTGTCCTCCCCTTCCTTTGGTTCTTACATTCTTTCTGCCACCTCTTCCGCAATGGTTCCTGAGCCTTAGAGGGTGTGACAGAGATGTCTCAGTGCTGAACACTCCACTGTCACTTCTTCTCAGCACTATGGTGGCTTTTGAGTCATCCCAGTGGTCACTGCCATCTGAAAAGAGAAGCTTCCCTAACGGAAACTGAGAGTAGAATTAATATATAGGTATAAGCATTAAAAAACATGTTTACAGAGCAGATGGTGGACATAATAATATATGCATTTAGCCAGACAACAGCAGGCATTACTCCCCTAGGGCTCATGACCTCCCCCACCATAGGCTTTTGACTAGGTTTTTAGTACCAGGCATGTATTCCCTCCCGTGGAGTGGGCCTCCAGTCTAATTAAAGAGTGGTTGGTTTCCTCCATAACAGACATGCCACTATTGCCCCAGTTGGCACATTTGGCCTGGCTGGCTGATCTTAAGGCTTGCAAGGTCCATTGCTGTTTTCCACTGCTGATCCTCATCAAACTTTTTTTTTTTCTTTTTGGTTTTTTGAGGTAGGGTCTCACTCTACCCCAGGCTGACCTGGATTTCACTCTGTAGTCTCAGGGTGGCCTTGAACTCACGGCAATCCTCCTACCTCTGCCTCCCGAGTGCTGGGATTAAAGGCGTGCGCCACCATGCCCGGCCTCATCAAACTTTTGACCACTAGTTTTAGCACCCAATAGTGATTTTTAAAAAATATTTTGGGGCTGGAAGGATTGTTCAGTGGTTAAGGCACTTGTCTACAAAGCCCAATGACCTGGGTTTGATTCCCCAGAAACCATGTAAAGCCAGATGCACAAAGTGGTACATGCATCTGGAATTTGTTTGTAGTGGGTGGAGGCTCTGTTGTACCCATTCTTTCTGTCTGTCTCTCTTATTTCACTCTGCTTACAAATAAATAAATTTTAAAAATATGTATTTTATTTATTTATTACTTCTTTATTTAATTATCTGCAAGAGAGAGAGAGAGAATGGGCACACCAAGGCCTCTAGCCATTGTGAATGAACTCCAGATGCATGTGCCACCTTGCGTGTCTGGCTTTACATGGGTACTAGGGAACTGAACCTGGGTCCTTAGACTTTGCAGGCAAGTGCCTTAACTCCTCAGCTGTCTCTCCAGCCCTGATTTTTTTTTGAGGCAGGGTCTTCTTATGTAGCCTAAATTGGCCTCAAACTCACTATGTAGCGAAGGATAACTTTGAACTCTTGCACCCACTCACTGCTCCCACCTCCCAAGTACTAGGATTGCAGGGGTGCACCAACTTCAGTGGTGATTCCCTGTTTAAATATTATTTATTTATTTATTTATTTATTTATTTATTTGTGAGCAGAGAGAGAGAGAGAGCCAGCAGAGACAGAGACAGAGAAAATGGGCATGACAGGGCCTACAGCCACTGCAAATGAACTCCAGGTGCATGCACCACTTTGTGCGTCTGGCTTTATGTGGGTAGTGAGGAACCAAACTTAGGCTGGCAGGCTTTGCAAGCAAGCACCTTTAACCACTGAGCCATCTCTCCAGCCCCAATGGTGAGTTCTTTTTTCCCCCTTTCCAAGGAAATTCCCCAAGTTCCCATTGCCTCTCTCCACCTTTCTTTCTTTTTTCTTTTGAGTTTTTCTTACTTTATTGAACCATTCTAGTATTCTTTCAGGGACAAGCAGACAGACCACAGACAAGTAGGCCACAGTGAAGAAATCTTATTTTTATGAGAGTTAGGAAATCACAAGATGATTTCAGTTATGTTCATCATTATTCAGGAATGCCAGCATATACTCAGCTACCACAAATACAGCAAACCCCAACTTGAATCCTTTTAAGAGCACAGCTGCAAAGGAAAGATTGTTTGCAAAGCCACCCATGTATCTCCAAGCTTCATTGTGGCCCCATGGATCCCTTAGCCCTTGGGCAGTCAGAGTCTCTTGAATAGTTTGTAATGTTGTCCCTTCAATTTTCCTCTGTTTAGGGCTGGAGAGATGGCTCAGCGGTTAAGGTACTTGCCTCCAGTGCCTAAGGACCCAAGTTCAATTCCCCAGGTCCCACATAAGCCAGACCCACAAGGTGGTGGCCCTGGTGCGCTCTCTCTCTCTCTCTCTCTCTCTCTCTCTCTCTCTCTCTCTCTCTCTCTGCTTAAAAATGAATAAATAAATTTTTAAAAAAAGAAAAAATTTTCCTCTGTTTATAATCTGGAAGTTCCAGTTTACTATGACCATGTCCAGTGGCTGTGTCTGACAGCAATCTGACCTCTCAGGACACTCACTATTCAACCTTCCAGGTGGAGCCAATCAGAAGAAGCACCTTTCCAAATTTCTAGGTCCTCTCTTTGCCCCCCCTTTTTGTTGGGGGAAGGATTTATTGAAGATGCAGATCCAAGGAAAGTTCCATAATTGGTGAAAGAGGCTGGCCCCCTTTCACAGGTCCAAACAAAGAGAGAAACCCATTACCACACACATAGAACAGAAACCAGGAAGGAGAGGTGTGTCCCCCTTTTAATGCCCTGTGTGTGGGGGGGGTAAAGCTTTAGGGCTCCCAAGCCAGTTTTCTACCCTCTTTTAAAAAAATATTGATTGATTGATTGATTTGCAAGAAGAGAGAGACAAAGAAAAGAGAGACAGAGAGAAAGAAAATGGGCCCACTAGGGCCTCTAGCCACTGCAAATAAATTCCAGACACTCACCCCATTGTGCACATAGCTTTATGTAGGTACTGGGGAATTGAACTTGGATGATTAGGCTTTGCTGATCCATCTCTCCAGCCCCTCTCCTGTCTTTTTTAAAAGCTTCTAGCATCTCGCTTTGCAGAGTGGGAGTCACTGCTGTTGTTGTACAACTTCAATGGGAAAGGGCTGATTTTCATTTTAACATCTTTTATAAAAATTTTTTTTATTTAGTTATTTGCAAGCAGAGGGAGAGAGAGAGATAGAAGAGAGAAAGAAAGAATGGGCAACCAGGGCCTCTAGCCACTGCAAACAGACATCAGATACATGTGCAACTTTGTGCATCTGACTCCACATGGGTCCTGGGGAATTGAACTTGGGTTGTTAGGCTCTACAGGCGAGAGCCTTAACTGCTGAGCCATCTCTCCAGCCCTTAATATCTGTTTTTTTTTTTTTT
>PVHP010010768.1:5213-46893 GCA_004024765.1 Zapus hudsonius | reverse complement strand
ATCTGCTCGCCTCTGTCCCCCGCCGGACCCCCCTGCGCCATCCCCCCAGCTCTGTGGACCCCAGCCCTGAGACAGTGGACAGCAGACAGCTCGCTTAGCTCCCACCGCTTCTCTCTTTTCCCTCTGTGGTGGCCAATGGCGCCCCCGGAGGTGAAAACATGTCTGGACCAGTTCACATCCCCACAACAGTGTAGAAGGGTCCCATTTTTTGTATCCTGTATTTATTGTTATTATTTTTTTGAGGTAGGGTCTCACTCTAGCCCAGGCTGACCTGGAATTCACTATGCAGTCTCAGGCTGGCCTTGAACTCACAGCAATCCTCCTACCTCTGCCTCCCAAGTGCTGGGATTAAAGGCGTGCGCCACCACGCCCCGCTTTTATTGTTATTTTTTAATGGCAGCCATTCTGACAGGAATGAGACAGAATCTCGGAGTAGTTTTAATTTGAATTGCTCTGACTGCTGAGGAGGTAGAACATGTTTTTAGATGTTTATTAGGCCATCAGTATTTCATCTTTTTAGAAGTCTCTATTCAAATCTGTAGCTCATGTTTTTGATTAGGTTGTTTGATTTGTTATTTCTTTGAATTCTTTGTAAATCCTGGCTATTAATCCTCTGCCAGATAGATGTATAGCTGGCAAAGATTTTCTTCCACTGGGTAGGTTGCCTGGGTAGGTTCATAGTGTCTTTTGCTGTATAAAAGCTTTTTAATTTTGTGAGGTTCCAATGGTTGATTTGTGGTTTTGCTTCCTGAGCAACTGGGGTTATGTTCAGGAAGTCATTGCCTAGGCCAATATGTTGAAGTATTTCCCCTACTTTTCCCTCTAGCAGTTTCAGATTTTCAGGTCTGCTATTAAGGTCTTTTATCCATTTCGACTTGATTCTTGTGCATAGAGAGAGATATGGATCTATCTTCATCCTTCTACATATAGATGTGCAGTTTTCCCAGCATTTGTTAAAGAGACTGTCTTTTCTCCAGTGAATAATTTTGGCCTTTTTGTCAAAAAATCAGATGGTTATAAATGTCTGGCTTTGCATTAGGGTCCTGGGATAACTCAAAATACACCATAGTGCTAAGAAGAAGTGACAGTGGAGTGTTCAGCATGGGGACATCTCTATCACACTTCCTGAGGCTCAGGGTCTATTGTGGAAGAAGTGGAGGAAAGATTGTAAGAGTCAAAGGAAGGGTAGGACTGCTTACAACGCAAATTTCCAGACACAAAATGCCCTTGATATTCATGAGCTTGAAGTGCCTGATAATACCTCCACAAAGTGGGAAGAAAAGACGAAGACACGGAAACAAAACAGAGACTAATTGAGAGAGGGAAGAGAAGAGGGAGGGTGGGGATGGAATCACAATGGTTTATTATATATAATTATGGAGGCTTTCAATCAAAAGTTAAAGCCAACAAGCACCTTAACCACTCAGCCATCTCTCCAGCACCAAAGTATTTTTATTTGCAAGTAGAGAGGGGTAAAGGACAGAGAGAATGGGCGTCAGGCCCCCCAGCCACTACAAATGGACTTCCAAATGCACCACTTTGTGCATTTGGTTTTCCATAGGTACTGGGAAACTGAACTCATTGAACTCAGGTCATTAAGCTTTGCAGTCAAGTGCCTCAAAACAACAACAAAAATTGTCAAAGTCACCAGAAACTGTACGTAACTTATCATGCATTTAAATCTCAAAGAAAACTCGCCTATAAAGAAAGAGCTTTAGAGAAAGCTCAAGCCAGGGCTTGGTGGCTCATGCCTATTGTCCCAGCATTCTGAAGGCAGAGGTATGAGGATCTAGAGTTCCAGTCATTCTTGGATATACAGTGAGTAGGAGGCCAGCCAGGCTACAAGAAACTTCATTATTATTGAGGCTGTATATAAATACTTTTATCAAAACGTATAGCTTTATTGGATTTGCATATTGTCAAGTTGCTACTTTTTCAATGCAGAGACATATTAAAAGTAAAACAGCACATGGGTTTCAAATTATGGCTCTATAAATGAAGCAGAACATAAAACTTCGTTTTAAAATATTTTAAAACCTGACCCCATGTTTCTCTTATCGCTTTTTGGAGGCCATAGAAAAATGGTTACAAAAAGGAGTTAAAACACACGTCTTTCCCCATAGAGTGTGTCTTCTCAAATCTATTACACACAATTTGATCAGTGTTTATTTAAGTCTTTGGCAATAAATTTAATTTCTATCCGAATGACTTGTATTTGCATGCTGCATCTACTTTTTAAAATATGTTTTGCTTAACTCTTCTGAATTAACAATCAAATTATAGACGTTACATGTTCAGCTCTGTGCTATAATAAACTCACTGAGCAACATTCAAAAAAAGTGAAAGCCATTATGAAACCATTCCATTCTTCAAACTGCTGTTTGTTCCAAGTGTTTAGACTTTTCTAATTAGCACTCTCTGTGCCCATGTCTGTGTGTGTGAAGGCGCATGTGTATGTATGTTTAAGTGGGGGCCAAATGACAACCCCAAGTGTTGTTAGTCACATTTTTAATTTTTATTATTTGTTTACTTGAGCAAGATGGAGAAGTAGAGAGAAGGGGGGAGAGGGAGGGTGGGTACACCAGGGCTTGCTGCCACTATAAACTAACTCCAGATGCATGCCCCATTTTGTGCATGTCTTTACGTGGGTACTGGAGAATTGAACCTGGGCCATCAGGCTTTGCAAGCAAGTGCCTTCAACCACTGGGCCATCTCTCCAGCCCTATTTATTTACTTTTTGAAAGCCTCACTTGTCTAGAACTTGTCAACTAGTCTGGCTGGCCGTGAGTCTCAGGAACCTGCCTATCTCTGCCTCCCCAGTGCTGGGATTACAAGATTTTCACATGGATTCTGAGTACCAAACTCAGGCCCTCGGGCATACGAGATGCTGGGGCTTGAATGGGAAGTGTCTGCTATAGGCTTGGTGCCCAGCTGGTGGGCTGTTTGGGAAGGTGGAACCTTGCTGGAGGAAGTGGGTCACTGGAGGCAGGCCTTGAGGCCTCATCTGCATTTACTCTGCTTCCTGACTCACTCCTGCCTCCATGATGGGCTCTGCCCTCTAGAACTGTAAGGCAATGAGCTCTTTTTTTCCCCTCTAGAACTTGTTCTTGATCAAGTATTTGTTCACAACTATGAGTAAGTACTTATCAGTTGAGCAACCTCTCAGCCCTCTCACTAACTTGGTATCTCTAGCTCAGGCTGCCCTTAAACTTAACCAGATATGGCCTCACCTCTGGAATAGTGGCAGTACTTGCATGCATTACCACCCAGCATTTACCAACGCTTGAAAAATATCTGGGCTAGGGAAATTTCTCAGTGGTTAAAGGCACCTGCAGGGTTCAGTCCTCCCCCGCACCCACATAAAACCAGGTGCAAAGAGGCTTATGCTTCTGTGATCCCAATGGTCCTAGAAATGTGAGGCAGAGTAAAAAAAAAAAAACTACCAAAAAACCAAAGTTCATGAGCCAACTAGACTGGTGTTTGTGGCCTCATGGAAGGTGGAGGAAGAGCAGACACTCAAGGCTCCCGTGACTTCCACACATGTGCCATGTGAATGCCCTCCCATATACAGATAAATTTAAAAAAGCAAAGTTATTAAGAGAAAATTCCTTGCTCCCTTCTCAAATCCACCGAGTCAAGAAGATGTGGGAATTTGCGATTTTCAGAATTTTCACACTCGGGCTGGTGTGGGACCAGCCTGATCTCAACCCCATCCTTCACCCACGGGGTCTCTGCAGGGGTGGAGGGTACACTGGAGACACGGTGTCACGTTCCTTTTGTCTGTCTAAAATGAGCCCGAAGAATGCGTTTCTCGCTGCGACTGGGTCTCCGTCTCCTGCACAGCACACCTGGGACCCCAGCAGCTCGCACCTCCTGCAGCTGCACCGCCCTGCAGGTGCCCCTGGTCTAAGGCGTCCTCACCGGCGTCCCTGGAGCTCTCACCGCAGATGCCCGCAGAGCACCGCGCACACCTGGCTGCGCGCACCTGCCGTCCGCGCACCAGCCTGTGATTTTTCCCTAAGGCCTTTTCTAAACATTTTATTTTAACCTGAGCGCCCTTAGGGGCCTCAACGTCAGCTGACCACAGCCACGTGCACATCCCGGGCCCAGGAGCGGGGGCGGCGCTGGGCGCAGCCCTGTGGCTCCGCCTCGTGAAACCGCCACCGGTGAGACAGCCAATCGGAGCGAGGCACGTGAGGGGCTCGCCGTTGGTCACGTGCCCAGAGGCGGGCCCTGGGGCGGCGGGAACTGAGGTGTTCCCGGCCGGCCGGCGGGCGGCCGTTGGTGCTGTTGGCCGGTGCAGCGGGCCGCGCGTTCGCTCTCTCGCTCGCTCGCTCGCTCGCTGGGGCGGGCGGCCCTCGAGGGCCCGGCGGGCGGGACGCAGGCTCCTCTCCTCTCGGGGTGCTCCGCCGGCACGCAAGCAGTCCTCGCGAGGGCCCGGGGCCAGGTGAGCGAGGACCGGGCCGGCGGGCGGGCAGGTGACTCGGGCGAGGGAGGAGAGGGGCGCTCCGCTCGGGTGGTCTCCAGGGTGGCCGGTGTGCGAACGTGGAGACGCGTCCTACGGGCCGCGGCTGCCGGAAGCCGTTTCTAGAGGATCTGACAGGTTTGCACGTGTGCAGCCAGGGGGTTTGCCCGCGAGCTAATGCCGGAGCTTCGTGCCTCCGGGATCGGCTTCCTGCGGGGGCGTGGTTGCACCCAGCCCGACACCTGCTCTCGCTGGCGGCTCCTGTGTGACTGCTGTCTTTCCCCAGGAGACATCGCACCTGCGCCCAGATCGGGACACTTCTGACCGGGACACGAGGCCGAGCCGATTGGGTGAGTCCCCTCGAGGCAGGCTTGGAGACGTACCATCTCCGCGAAGCCTGACACCGCTGCTCAGAGGAGGTGGCCGAGCGGCTCACTTGACATCGTTCCTGCTAGTGTGCGGAGGCCGGACTGGGTGGGAGGAGGGTCAGTGTGGGGGAGACGTGGCAGGTAGGCGGAAAGGGTAGAAGACAAGCCGGATTCTTGTGAGCGTCCCAGTCTGTTCAGATGCGCAGGGCTCATGCTTGCCACGGGGATGTCGGGAATCCCGGTGCTTGGGATGAAGCTCGCTGCACCTGGCAGGTGACGTTGCATGACCTAATTTGGTGGAATTTGCTGTCACTGTCCGCCATGGGAAGGGGCTGGGTTCAGACCTCCAGAGAGCAGTTTAGAGAGAAACCACCCATGGTTTCTCCTCGGAGACCCCCAGCGGCTGGTGGTCATGTTACCAGATTGTGGGAGAAGTGAAGAGGTGAGGAGACTTGGGTTCGGGTGTTCTCAGTGTAAGCTGCAGTTGGAACTGGAAGCTGAGGAAGGGTGGATTGCGCATGGCATGTGTGATACATAGACCCACACAAGAAGAACAGATCCATTGCCAACAGTGGAATGCTCTGCACACTGGACCCCTAAGCCTGTTTATCGTGAATAATTCAAACGAAAATAAAATCTAGGGGCTGAAAAGATGGGTCAGCAGTTAAAGGTGCTTGTTTGCAAAGCCTGCCAGCCTGGGGTTCAATTCCCAAACTACCCACATAAGCCAGAGGAAAAAGTGGCAGAAGTACCTGGTGTTCCTTTGCAGTGGCAAGAGGCCCTGGCATGCCCCCCACTACACTCATGTACAAATAAATAAAAATAAAACAAAATAGAGTATAGAAACATTTCCTTTAAGAAACTGTTTTGGGGCTGGAGATGTAGCTCAGGGGTAGAACTCTTTCTGCAGCATGCATGAGATCCTGGATTCCATCAGCTCTGCTGAAAGAAAAAAAGGACTATGCATAACTGCCTGGGAGTTTATTAGCATCTTAAATAACTTTAATGGTCACATTATAGAAATGATTGATGCTGTGTTCTCACAATTATTTCTTCTTACAACAGAAAATGACTGGGCGAGCTCGAGCCAGGGCCCGTGGAAGGGCTCGTGGTCAAGAGACAGTGCAGCATGTCGGAGCTACTATGGTGAGTACCTGGTCCTTTCCAGCTCAGAAGAGTCTTGGCACCTGACCACAGCTAAGTCACAGGTGACCCTTGTGTGGCTCAGTGATAGAGCATTTTCTTCCTGGGTTCCATCCCAGCATCAAACCAGCCAACACTGTACTGGGAAGGAGATGGGAACTGGACAGCGTGAGAAGCTGATTCTGGACTTGACCTGATGACTTGTATCTCCGTTTAGGGGGGTGTAAGTGCATGCTCGTATGTGTGTGGGTGCACAGGTACATATGTGTGTATGCATGTAGAGGACATTTTTGAGGCAGGATCTCTTGTTGGCCTGGAGCACACCAAATAGGTTGAGTCTGGCTGGCCAAGCCCCAGGGGTCCTCCTGTTTCCATATCCCAGTATTGGGATTAAAATCACATGTCAGTGTGCTGTCATTTAAGAGTGGGTTCTAGGGATCAAATTTAGGTCCTCATGCTTATAAGGCTTACTAACTGAGCGCTCTCCCCAGTCCTGAAATTTCTAAGAATAAAATGTTTGATTACTGAGACACTGATAAAGTCCTTGGATTTGTTCAAGGTTAGTTATTTCCTCCAGTAACCAAGCTTGGTGTAAAGGAATGTGATCTTCTCTTTGTGTGTGACCAGGGTCAGCAGCCTGGGTACATCCAGCCAAGACCTCAGCAGCCACCCACAGAGGGTGATTTGATTGGCCGAGGACGGCAAAGAGGAATGGTAGTTGGGGCCACAGCGAAGTCACAAGGTGAGTGAGAGGAGAGTGCAGGGTCACTGCACCCAGTGCTGAGCACAGGACAGCTGGGAAAGATAGGTGGGCAGGCTTCACATGAGGGTCCAGCACCACAATGCAGAGTAACAGGATGCCTGTTACCCTATGCAGCTTTAAAACAAGAGAGAATACAGGCTTGCCAGAACCAACTTACCCATTTTAAGGAGATTAAATTCCAAATCTACATGTTTTCCTAGTTTGTATTACTAAGCCACCTGTAGGGATTTTGTTAAAAGCTAGACCAACTTTTCTATGGCTTTGTGTATAGAGCCAGCACAGCTAGCTCCTGACTTTCCAGGTCACTTTGCCAAAGCCTGACTAATCATGGGGAGAGTAGAAAGTCTTGCCTATGAGGGCCATTGCTCCCAAAGTAGTTGTACTTCTCTGAAGAAGGTAGAGGGGAAAGGAGGAGGATAAGGAATTAGTTACCAGCGAATCAACTAGTAGGTCCTTCTGCACAAGATAACATGTCCATGGACCCAGCTACAGTGCCTCCATTTGAATGATAGTGTAGCCCTTGCCACGCTGTTGATCTCAGATGCTGGGCTGTACATGGGCATATTGATTGTTCTGGAAAAAGCGGAAGCTGACTAGCATAATCAGTACTTCCATTTCTGGGAAGTGTGACCCAGTGTGAGATAGGTACCTTGACCAGGGAACACACTCCTGTGTGCCCCTATCCTGCAGGGAACCAAATAGTGAGGAAATTGACTCGTTAGACCTGCATCACCCTATAGTCCAGGTTATACAGTCATACCAAGCCCTTGGCTCCTGCAGCTGTAATTAATGAATGACAGGTTGAAGAAAATACTTTTAAGGCCTTAGGACCTATGACACAGAAGTTAATTCCCAGTAAACAAGTTGCCATGAGATTTTGTATCATGGCCCAGGTGGTTGATGGGCCCCTAAGAGTAAAGGTGTCTTATAAGGAGTGGCCAAGTCTGCCATATGCAGTGAGAGGCTTGAGGTCAAAGTGATGCCATCTTCCTGACTGGCTGCCACAGGTGTGGAAAGAATAGTGTGATGGATTGTCAGGTGTTGCCGTCAGCAGTTATACAACCTTGGGTCACATTAAAGCACCATAGGACTGCTATCCTCTGACCAGGTGGGTGTGCTGCTTTCTTCTTTTCCTCAAGAACTGCAGATCTCTGCTGGGTTTCAGGACCTGTCACTGGCAGAGAGAGGGGGACGTCGTAGAGACTTTCATGACCTTGGTGTAAACACCAGACAGAACATTGATCATGTCAAAGAATCAAAGACAGGTGAGCTCATGAAAGCACCACTAGAGGAGGTTACTTTTTATGTGCACAGGGTGGTGGTCGGTGGTCTCTGGGAGGAGTACTGCTCAGCAGCTGCAGCCTTTCCAGCCTGTTTGTCTTTCTTCAGCTGGGTGTAATCTCTTGCTGCACATTCTGGTGGGGTTTGTTAGCTATTGCATAGGGTCCTGGTAAAACCTTCATTGGTTGGGTCTTTGAAGGGCTTCCTCATGAATGGGATTCTGCAGGCTCTCCCTTGAAGAAGCAGGGCAGGGCCACTAATAGGGTCAGATGTTGGGAAGGTAAGTTCTGACTGGGAGCCAGGGCTGCTGTGTCTGAAGGAAGGCTGTCCAGAAGCAAAACCTGCACATGACTGCCCCTCAGGCTCCTCGGGCATCATCGTGAAGCTGAGCACCAACCACTTCCGGCTGACCTCACGCCCCCAGTGGGCCCTGTACCAGTACCACATTGACTACAATCCACTGATGGAGGCCCGCAGGCTGCGCTCGGCACTGCTTTTCCAACATGAAGATCTCATTGGAAGGTGTCATGCTTTTGATGGAACAATACTGTTTTTACCTAAACGACTTCAGCACAAGGTTATTGCAGTGTCTGGGTGGGCAAAGAGGGGTAGGGGCATCCACCTCAAAATAAAGCACAAATAGGGTCTCCGAACAGAGGACATGAGGCCTGCCCAGAGGCCCTCTGGCATAATTGTGTCCTTGGGTCCTCCAAGTCAGAAGAACTTCCTGGAGTTGTATAAGGCCTATCAGCCACTCTTCCCATTTTCAGTTTTTACAAGTCCCAGTTCACAAATGGTTGTGCTTTTGCAGGGTTGCCTTAGTACAGGGGCCCTAAAGGGCAGGCAGAGTATCTTTTCTTCATAGAGTTAGGAGCTGGGCTTCCCACCTCTCTGGCTTTAGGTCACAGAAGTTTTCAGTCAGACCCGCAATGGGGAGCGTGTGAGGATAACCATCACTCTGACCAATGAGCTGCCACCCACCTCACCCACCTGCCTGCAGTTCTACAACATCATCTTCAGGAGGTGAGTGCACCACAGGGAGCAATCAGAATGAGGCAGGTGTGTCCAGTTAGCATATCACTTCTTGCACATCATTGTTTTAAGGTGTGGTTTTCTGACAGGAGATTCACTTCCTTCAGGATTCTAACTTCCCTATGGGTTTTAACAGTAGGTCTCTAAAAATGCTATTGGAGCATCTTAGGAACACACATGCTTCAAGTGCCTCTGCTCCTTCCTTCTTGGTGGGTGCTAGGGCAGGACGAGGACTTCTTGACTGCTCAATGCTGAGCTATTGGCTTTCATTGAACAGAATTTTTTTTCCAAATAAAGCCATGTATTGCAGAACCCTTCTCTGCTCCGTAAGAAATGTGAATGATGCTGAGATTTTCATGAGAATAGTAGGACAAGATACTTAGATTCTTAGCTCCCAGGGAGCTCATGGTGCTGGGATAATTCAGTGTGGTACAGACATTTGGCTTAAGACACTTGTGGCTCCATCTTTCTGTAAGGAAGAGGTGGCAGACTTTTCTGAATAGAGGCACAGGTATGCTTCATGGCATAACACAGCCACAGACAATACACAAGTGAATCTTCTCAGTTTGCCCCAATGGAACTTTATTGACATTAAATTCAAAGTTGAATTTCACTCACTTTATGTGTCCTGAAATAATGCTTTGATATCTTTCCAGCTTTTAAATGTTGTATGAGCTGCTTTTAATTCTCAGGCCATATAGAAACAACTGTCTTGACCATAGCTGTTTGGATTCTGGTCCCAGTCCTGCTGTGGAGCAGCAGGCTATTCCAACTGCATGAAGTAGCACCTCAGTGTTTACCACCCTAACTGTTCTGACTTTCCATTTCTAGGCTCTTGAAAATCATGAATTTGCAACAAATAGGACGGAATTATTATAATCCAAGTGATCCAATTGATATTCCAAATCACAGGTTTGTACACTGTGGAAAGTGTCCCTTGGGTCAGTGCAGACTGGAATGGACTACAAGGTTGAAACAACCTGTCAATGATGCTTATAGTTAGGGGAACCTGCAAATCAGTGTGAATGATAGGTAGACATCCTGGAGTGCTTTTGCATTGTCATGAGTCATTGTCCAGAGCAAACCCTATTTACTGCTGTCCTGAGCTCCACCCACTGAGGTGCTATGATGCTGTACCTTAGGTTAGCTGTAATGTCAGTTCTTTGGCCACCATAAAGAACAGTTTAATCAAGTTAGCATGTTCTTTCATAATGTAACTTATAGAATTAAGAGTTATCATCCCAAAATGCTGTTGAAGACTTTGGAGAGACAGTCTATCTGAAATCTGGTGAAACTTGGAAGTAAACTGACTCAACAGCTTTCCTGCTTGAGATACAATGAATGAAGCACGCAGAGTACCAGGTGTCCTGGCTGCTTGTGACTTGCACCATATTGGCAGGTTGGTGATCTGGCCTGGCTTCACCACTTCCATCCTTCAATATGAAAACAACATCATGTTGTGTACAGATGTCAGCCACAAGGTCCTGCGCAGCGAGACTGTACTGGACTTCATGTTCAACCTGTACCACCAGACTGAGGAGCACAAGTTTCAGGAGCAAGTCTCCAAAGAACTGATCGGGCTCATTGTCCTCACCAAGTAAGGCTGTGCTCCCGGGGGTCCTGTGCATGTGGTGTTAGGAAACGGCATGTGGCAAAGTCAGGCAGAGGCTTGCATAGTGAGGGAGTACCCATAACCTTTCCCACTCTCAGCTGCAAAAGACAAAAACACCTCGTGATTTTCTCCATTTTTTGTTACTTTATTTCCAGACATCATTTAGTCTCCTTTCCCATCTACTTGACTCTTGAGTGGTGTACTCCCTTGCCACCTCCACATCCTCTGACCCCCTCACCATTTTTATCACAGGTACAATAATAAGACCTACAGGGTGGATGATATCGACTGGGACCAGAATCCAAAGAGCACCTTTAAGAAGGCAGATGGCTCGGAGGTTAGCTTCTTGGAGTACTACCGGAAGGTACGAGGCTTCCAGGCAATGTGAGGTTGTGCATGTGCAACCCTAGTCGGTCTTGCCCTTTCTCACTGAGAAACTGACCACCTGGTGAGAAGCACCCTGCTTTTAGTCTTATATCTAGCAGAGGTTATGTTGCTTTGACATCAAAGAGGATGGACGGACCTAAGTGTGGCCTAACAGTTTTCCTGCTCTCTGGTTCTTTTGCTAGTGTTCTCTAACTTCCCAGGGAGGCCTCACAAAATTGCTTCTCCGCAGGTTTGTTTAGGGCCCCTGGTGGGTAAACTCTACCTTTTGGTTTCAATACAAAGTTAGCATGCTCCCTGTTCCTGGGCTAATCAAATTCCAGCGCAGCCATTGCCACACTGAGTACAGACACATAGGAAGCAGCGAGGGGGAGCTATGGGTGGCTTGCAGCAGAGGAGTAGACTTCCTGGAGCCACCTGGTCCACTCTGCTTTGCTGAGCGATCAGCAGTCACTTCCTGAAATCTTGACAGTCAGGATCCTAGAATTTGTCCTTGTGGATCTAAAAAGGAGGCCCATTTGGTCTACTTTGTATAGCATAGTTCCTGAAGACTTGGATGAGTAAGCTCATATGTGGTGTGTGTGCTGTTATGAACAAGTGCATCTGACTGATGGCCTTGGCCTTGAAATGTCCTTTGGCTGTGTCTGATCTTCAGCTACTCTGGGGGCACAGTTCTGAAAGGTGCCCAAGAGCAAATAAAAAACCAGAAGGCCAGAGGTGATCCCAGTTCTTGTTTGGCCACTGTCCGAGCTTCTGTGGGTTCCAGCCACACTTGCCTGGATCCTTAAAGTGACTAGGAGGAGTGGTTACACACTTCCTGTGACTTATTTATAGTCACTATCAGAAATCAAAAGACTTGGCATGTAGACCTCAGCTCTTACTCCAATTTAAGCATATAGGTAGCCAGGCCAGGGTATAGCCTCTCCTTGCCTGACCAGAGTGGAGCATGGTGCACATTATAGCCTTATGCAGGCAGTTTTTAACCCGCCAATATACCCACAGGCCCTCAAGCTCAAGGTGGTGTGCTTTCATCAGGAAAGATTCTAAGGAGTCCTCTGCCATTTACCCTCAGATGCCCATGTTGAAGGTGTGATTCCCTTGGTCCAATCACTGGCTTCATTAAACCCTTAGCAGTGCTAGAAAGACAGATGAAGGCTCACAACCTTGACCCCCATTCCATAAGTCACTGTGCTTGCCCATTCCTCCACCTTGTTGACAGAAGGCTTTCTTCTGCATGGCTGACCTCATATACAGTTGCTTTCCCTCAGTGATCACATTAGTCCTGGTCTCTGTCTCAGGCTCTGTGGCCCTGTGTATGCTTCTGGAATTCCTCTTGTGCTTTCTAACCTGTTAGTGTGATTATTGTTCCTCTATCCTATGAGGCCAAGTTGGGCTCTGGTGAGCCTGAAGTGGCCACTGCCTCCCGACTGTTTCCCACACTGACCCTGTCTGACTACAGGCTTTGCTGACCCATCCCTCTGTCACATGCAAGCTGTACACATGGATCTCATGCTTCAGGCTCAGCAGCTCTGTAGGAGGATTTTCACTGCCACCAGGACCCTCAGTGTGTAGTTGGCACAGCTGGAACAGGGTAGGCTGAGAGATTAGGAGAGATCGGGCTCCCTAGTGACCAGCAGTTGCAGTAGTGAGTGATTTTTCTGGGATTAAAGTCTAGAAACCCAGTAAGAGACACCTATGGAATAAGCTGCCACATCAGTGGTGTAAAGCAGATGGTGCTGTGACTTTAGGGAAAGTACAAACCAAAGTGTGGAAGAGACTCCCTCACACACACCAGGACTCTTTAGTCAGGACTTTGCAGACCTGCAGGGAGGCAAGTGTCAGCTATGCATGTCTAGTTGGTGATGTGTGAGGAAGACCAGCTATGAAAGTTACCTTTGTAACACTAAAGGTGAGTTAATCAGGGGAGAGAGTGCAGGAAAGATGAGTCGAGGCTCCTTCATTCAGGTGGCCATGAAAGCTGGCAGGACCTCCTTCCAGAGCAGGTATTGGGACTGACAGGTGGGTAACTGTGAGCTTTTTAATGAGAAACAGATGACCAAGCAGATACAGCTGCAGCAATGCCCCTGACATTCTCAATGGGTATTTGGTTACTTGATTGTTTTCACATTAAAAGTGAAATTTTTTTAAATAAGTAGATTCTGGTTATAGGAGATAAGACAGTGGGTCTTTTTTTTTAAATTGTCCATAATGAGTTACAACATTTAGTGGGCAAACAATGAGTTGTTATCCCCAATTCCCCGCTGCCCTCCCCTCCCCACTCCGCTGGATAACCTCCTCCATGGGTCGTCTGGATCAGTCCTTGTGACAGGGGCCTATAGATAGCCTAGTATTCAGCCAGGTTCTCTTGGCCATGCCTCTGGATAATCTCCCCCACCATGGCTCTCACAATCTTTCTGCCCCCTCTTCCGCATAGTTCCCTGGCTGGAAGCTCCCATGACAGTCCCCAAGAAAAGTCTGTCCTTATGCTAAGGCAGGCCCAGCAATGGAAGGCAGCACCAACGTGTTGTGCTTCCTAACCAAGTTCATCCTGTGGTGCAAGACCCGCTATCCACACCCTCAGTGGACTCCTCCACAGTGGAGTCTCCATACTAACTCAGGAGATCTGCTGACAGACCTGAGCTCAGCAAGTAGCTGCTCACAGAGCATTTCCATGGCCTCTCATGAGGATTCAAAACAGTGTCTTAACGCTTTTTCCTGGCACACAGCTATGGTCCTCAGTTAAACAGGCAGTGGTCACACTTGTCACAGGGCCTTGCTGCCTGTTGGTTGCACACCACAGTCGTCCTTTTTCTCCCAAGCAGCAGTACAACCAGGAGATCACTGACTTGAAACAGCCGGTGCTAGTGAGCCAGCCCAAGCGGAGGAGGGGCCCGGGGGGTACACTGCCTGGCCCAGCCATGCTCATCCCAGAACTCTGCTACCTCACAGGTGTGTGGTCTTCATTGCATCCTGTCTACCTCTCCAGGGCCCCTATCATGAAGACTGCCTAGTCCCCTCCATGCATCCTCCTCCTCAGAATGCTCCACATCCCTCAGCTGTGCCCTTTGCCATCCCATGTCCTTCAGCACCTGGTGTCCCATATCCCCACATCCATCCCTCACTGTGTCCCTTGTCGTCCCCCCCCCCCGCCATACTCCACATCCCTCTAAACCCCTTGTCTCCCAGGACTCCCAGGCGCTGTGCAGCCATAATTGTTTCTCAGCCCCTCATCTGCTTTGATCAAAGGTCTGACTGACAAGATGCGCAATGACTTCAATGTGATGAAAGACCTGGCTGTGCACACACGACTGACCCCTGAACAGCGGCAGCGGGAGGTGGGCCGCCTCATCGACTACATTCACAAGTAGGCCTGCTCTTCTGTACATGGTCTCCTGTGTGGGACTGGGTGGGTCCTGGAGGGCGGAAGGTGGCATCACTGTGTTATCAGAGTTTGGGGAGAGGCATCCCAGCATTTCTGAGGCCACCCTTCCAATCCTGTTGGGAAAAGGCACTAAAAGGGAAGAGGAGAGATTTTTGAACAAGTCTGCTTTCTGCTTCTGTTGTGTGTAGAGTTTACTTTGAGGGGTGGAAGTAGGCACTGGGACTTGTTAAGGGTATTAAAGGGTATGTGGAGAGAAGCAGGCATGGCTGAAGACAGGAGCCACAGGGGCACTTTGCAACCTGCACATAGGTCAGCCTTCTGCTCATCGCTTTACAGGGATGACAATGTTCAGAGGGAGCTGCGAGACTGGGGCTTGAGCTTTGACTCCAACTTGCTGTCCTTCTCAGGGAGAATCCTGCAATCTGAGAAGATCCACCAGGGGGGAAAAACAGTAAGGTCCTTTCTATAAGCATCAGGAATGGGATTTGGGCCAGATCACAGTGAATCAGGGAGGTACAGATCAGTTCTGTCCTCCCCATCTTTCCCATCTCCTGAGGGAACACACCAGCACAGCACAGGGGCATACTGTACAGGTGCCACCCGGGAAGCTCCAGAGTATGTATTTCTGGAGCTGGTCCTTGGAATAAGCGAGACTTGGCTTAAAGTGGGCTACTTTTTTTTTTTTTAAAGCAGCCCAACTTATTTAGAGTGTGAAAGAGTCTATCATATGATTGGCCCACATTTTGTCTACACCAAAGTGACCTTCCGGGAAACTCCCCATTTGATTGGCTTGATCTCTGACTGGGCCATGTATTGGTGAGGACATATGTGAAGTATTACAGTGTCTTTTATATTTCCTCTTTAGGAAAAAGAAAAAAAATCAAGATTTATAAAACTAAAATAAGGCAGTTTTATGAAACTAAAGCACTGCAAATACTAAATCTTGAGCAGGCTGTGCTCTTGTTCTTGGTGGTGCTGTGAGTAGTAACAGGGGACAGTTGGCCTACAGTGTCTTCCACAGCCCTGCAGAGACAGAGACCCCAGGGAATGGCTGGGTGGTGTTTACTCTGAACACGATACAGCCACAGGCAGTGCTCTTCATTAGGCTAGCCAGCAGTGTCTATAGCTTGTTTCAACACAGGACACTACCAAGGGAATTTTTAAAAATACCTTTATCATAAGAAAAATGGCACGGATCCTTGTAAGATTTACGAGGGACATTGAGAACTCACTCGGGGAACTCAGGAAAGCACCTAGTCAAGTGAGGCCTGAATGAGGGGGCTTAAAAAGAAAGGCTGTCCTCCTGGAGAAACATTTTGATTTTGACTCCATGCTGGGGGCTCTGAATCAGACTTCAATGAGTTTCAAGGGCCAAAACATGTGACTTAAGAGCGGGCAGTTGGATTCACCTGTGTGTGTTGTTTTGTTCTAGTTTGATTACAACCCGCAGTTTGCAGACTGGTCCAAAGAAACCAGAGGCGCACCACTGATCAGTGTGAAGCCACTGGATAACTGGCTGCTGATCTACACACGCAGGAATTATGAAGCAGCCAATTCTCTGATACAAAACCTGTTCAAAGTGACCCCAGCCATGGGAATACAGATGAGAAAGGCTATCATGTGAGTGACTCAGGCTGCATCTGCTCTGAAGAATGATTAGCAAGTGGGGGGGGGGGACAGACCTCAAACTGATTGAACCACCGGTGAGCTCCTGCCAGCTTCAGGATTCATCATGGCTCCCTGTATTGCAGAATTGAGAGTGGGTGGAAGAAAAAAGTAAACCAAGACCCTTTTGCAAATGTGCATTCTTAGCCAGCCGGGAAGTGCTGGTTGTGTTGGCCATTGTCCTCTACCCATAAGCCCTTCCTGGAATTTTATTTTACAATATTTCATAGATGATGCAGGAATGTTACACATATTATAATCTGTTTTGTGTGTCTCTTTCTGGCATTGTCTGCCTTCTGTCCTAGGATTGAGGTGGATGACAGAACAGAAGCTTACCTGAGAGCCCTGCAGCAGAAGGTCTCGTCAGACACCCAGATAGTGAGTGACTGATGGACACAAGCCATGCCAGGAAACAAGGGACTTAGAGGGGCATTTGGGGACCTCAGAACTGTGAGCTCCTCCAAACGTGCTTAGTTCCTAAAAAGTCATAAAATATGTATTTAACTTTATAAGGTAGCTAAGGGATGTACAAGACATGTACATTGCAGAAGGCAAGAAGGTTTAGAGAAATAAGGCCATCTTAAGTTCTGCCTTAAGGTCTCAGTTCTAGAAATCTTGGTAAAAGCAGAATGGCCCAAGAGCCAGCGTGTGGTCTGGGTTCAGTGGAACTACACAGAGCTATGGTGGTTGGGGACCAGGTCAGCAGGCTGCCCTGTGAACTCCAGGAAAGGTCACTGCACCCAGGTGTGGTGAGTGTTCATCCTTCTTTCATGTGAGACCACAGGTCCCATGTGTACTTGTGGAACTCCTCATAGGATGTTCCCAGGGAGGGGCAGGGGACAAGATTAGAGGAGAAGAGGTCAGACCGCAGGACAGTGACTTTTATCTGCACTCCGGAAGGCCAGGGTCTTTGGGAGCAATTGGGCCTTCTAGTCCATTGTGTTGTGATCTGTGACCTATACAGCTGTAGAGGTACTCTGAAGTTGAGTCCCTGGATACACAGCCCCACCACCTGAGTGACCCCAGCAAAGGTTTGTGCTATAGTTCCTCCTCAGAGAGCCTCAGAGGGCATGATGTTGAATATGGGACCTTCCCAGTCCTGTTTAAGTGCAGTCTAAGAGCACCTGTTCCTCCAAACCCCATCAAGTACTTTGAATTACCAAACAGAACCCCATCCACACAATTACCAGCTGCTTTAGGCCGTCAGGCACTTTGGACTTTCCCACTTGTCCCTTTGAAGTTGGGCCATGGAAGTGTCACCAGCCACTCTGGTCTACCTGGTCCTTACTTATTATGCTGTCCACAGCTCTTGGGAGGAAGGCCGTGTGCTGTGACCAGCCTTGTCATCTGTAAGGTTTCAAGTATATTACCAGGTGTGCCAGTCACTGACCTTATGAGCTAGGTGGCCCCATGTATGTCCCTTGGTGTCCTGCTCACTCCAGACACAGTTCTAAGTCCTACCTGTGCATTTCCTAGCAAAGATTTTTGGCTTTTAATATTTCCAACAAGTGATATCTGTTCTAAAGGCTCCCCTGCCCAACATTTGGTGAATGATATGGTATTCTTTTCCATACTGCTGCTGTGCTGAGAACACAGCCTTCACTAACATGAGAAAAGCGGGTTCAGGGCTTAGGAGCAAGAGCTAGCTTGCCAACTGTCCTCTGCCCAAGAAGCACAGGCCTGTTCAACAGGAAGTCACAGCAGGCCAACGCAGGAGTCTGGCCAAGAGTATAGCTCTGAAGGAAGAACTTGATCCTATTTCCCCATGGTCCAGGCTGTGGTCGTCATACCTATTTATGGGGAAGGGGGCATCCTGCACATGTGTATACTCTGAAAGGATCTCATTGATCAAGGCTTTCACATTACCTAGGCTGAATGGACCCTGCAAGGGTCCCTGCTGCCTCAAATCCTGAGGACACCTGGGGGCTGAAGGTGTCCCCTTTTCAAGTCAGTGGCCCCAAGAACAAAATGAGGTGGAATGGAATGGGAATGCCAAAAGAGGATCAGATTAGTGGGGCTTGAAGCCAGGATAATGGCAACTCATACTGTCAACATGTGATCTTGAAAGGAGCAGTGGGTGTTTAGGGTCTCCATTGACTTTGTGCTTTAGCATGACATTAGTACAGGTTGCTGAGAGAGTAAATGATGTATGAGCACGAACCCCAAGCAGTAAGACAGAGTTGCCTGTGACCATGGTAGAAGTGCATCAGGAGGGTGACGTGCTGTGCCTGAGGATGACCGGCTGAGCCAGATCACACTTTGCTGCTGTTAGGAGTATGTCTCTGGTTGTACATCTATCACATTTTCTATCACTGTGACAGATAACTAACAGTTTAAAGGCGAAAATATTTGTTTTTCCTCATATTTCAGAGATTTTAGCCCATGGCCACTTGGCTTCATATTTCATGGGTAGATTTAGCCTCCTGATGAAGTCAGGGTCAGCAGGATCCCAGTCACTTCCCAGAGGTCCTGCCTCTCAATACTGTGCATGGGGGGACCAAGCCTTCTACACATGAGCCTCTGGGGAAAAGCACATGTCCAAACCCAAACAGGTTGCCTTTAAAGACCAATCAGAAGCTCAGGTTGCAGAAACTGAAGAGGATGCAGAAGTCACATCTCCACCCTTATGTTTTTACCTCTAGCTCCTAGGAGGCCATGAGGGGTGGGGCAGGTTAGGTTGATCACATAGCCTGAGACCCGAGTGATATCTGGTCTGCTCTTCCTCTTAGCTTTCATTTTCTTCTCAGAGGCCTCAGGCAGGTCAATAGCTGTCGTGTGGTCTAGAATAATGAAGATAGCAAGGTGGAGCCTAGAGAAGAAGATTAAAGTGTGTGAATCATGGCAGCCCCAACTTTGAACTTATACCTTCAGAATCTGGACGGGTCATATCCTGATCAGGCACTCCGTAGGCTTCCCAGGAAAGTTCACACTTTGATCAGATTCCCAAGCCAGAACTTTATGTGTGTGTGTGTGGGGGGGGGGCGTTGAATGCTCCAGTCCTGGGAAGCCATGTCTATACTCCTGAGTCAGTGGACTTGTGGACTCTTACCTGTCCTAAATTAGCCAAATGGTAGCAGAACTGAGTTCCAGGTTTAAATGGCTTTGTTTCACTGATGACATCTGTTTGTCCTCTGTGAGCATCTTTCAGTTAGGATATAAGGAGCAATATGCAAGCATCATTCCTGCCCCACTGGTTAGCCACATGGTAGAGCAAGTGATGGAGGTATTTGTACCATAGGCCCACTCTTGCTTCTTGTCTCCTGAGCTGGACTATCTGTTCCTGATTCTCTCATGAGGTACACTGGGTTTGATTTCAGGTAGTCTGCTTGTTGTCAAGTAACCGGAAGGACAAATATGATGCAATTAAAAAGTACCTGTGCACAGACTGCCCCACCCCAAGCCAGTGTGTGGTGGCTCGGACCCTGGGCAAGCAGCAGACGATCATGGCCATTGCCACCAAGATCGCCCTACAAATGAACTGCAAGATGGGAGGTGAACTCTGGAGGGTCGACATGCCTGTAAGTTTGCTTCTACTGGGATACAATGTGGTTACATGAACATTTAAGGTGTATGTTCATCCCTTCTTTAAATGTTCATGTAACCACTTTGTATTTGTTTGAAAAATACATTTTTTGAAAAATTGCCTGTCATGTCTAAATGGCCCCATTTCACTCAAGCTGAAGCTGGTAATGATAGTTGGCATCGATTGCTACCATGACACCACAGCTGGGCGGCGGTCAATTGCAGGATTTGTTGCCAGCATCAACGAAGGAATGACCCGGTGAGTTAGATGCTGTGGGGACGTGAGACTCTGTCTGTGCACAGTCACAACCTCAGGATGTTACCCTTTGTGCCCCTTTACCCTGGCCCTCACTCTCCAGGGTCCAAATTCACTCTGGGTTATTTTCCTTATTATCAAATGTGGGCAATCCTAAAATGTCCTTCATTTAACAATTGTTCATGGCCCCTAGAATAAGATTAATATTCATGTGCAAACCCAGTTTCTCAGCACCTTTCATTTCAAAATCATTTTTAATGCTTATTTTGGAGTGAGGGAAGTACTGGCCTTACTAGAGACTGGAGAGAGTTACTGCTGGTGTTGGTGGGTATGTTGATTGCAGTGACTGCACTGCCTGGCTCCTCAAGATCAGAGTACTGCGTACTCTCGGAGTGGGGCAGGTAAACCAGATGGTCCCTCTAGTACCTCTCACCTCTCCACTCCCACCATGGAGGTGCATTGCTGAGTTAGATTTGGATAATTTCAGAGGGATTCCTCTCTCTATGAGCATAGGGGATGCTGGCTGAATCTTTGCCAGTTGAGAGCAGCATAGACAAAGCAGAGTCCTCACTGCCCTGCTTTTCTCTGAACAGCTGGTTCTCCCGCTGCGTCTTTCAGGACCGTGGACAGGAGCTGGTGGATGGGCTCAAAGTGTGCTTGCAAGGTGGGTCTTTGTGCTCCCCATCTTCTCTGGGGCCTTGTGTTGTGTATTATTGAAAGTGGCCTGGGAACTTGTAGAAACTCTGATTATGGTCAGTGTGAATTCAAGCCCTCTGCCCTGTTAAAGCTGCTCTGAGGGCCTGGAACACCTGCAACGAGTACATGCCCAACCGCATCATCGTGTACCGGGACGGCGTGGGGGACGGGCAGCTGAAGACGCTGGTCAACTATGAGGTTCCCCAGTTCCTGGACTGCCTGAAGTCCATTGGCAAAGGGTACAAGTAAGCTTTTATGTCTCATCACTAACTCATACACATCACATTCATCTTTGAAGTTAGGGTTACTAATGGCAAAACAGAACTTTAGATAAGTGGGCTTCCTAGGGGTAGGACTCCAGGCAGTGGAGATGGTAGGAGAGGAGAGGTTGAGTGGGCTATCAGTGCAGCATTCCTATTTTCTGAAGCCTTATCATGCAGGTGTTTTTGGCCCTGGGTATGCCAGTGTGTGAACAGGGCTCACCTGGAGCAGCTGGCTGGTGGAACTGCCACCAGCACATGCTGCTACAGGAAGGAGAGCTTTCTTTGATGTTGGGTGCAGAGCCTGTAATCTGTGTGGTGTCTGGTGGCAGCAGGGATCCATCCTGGGAACAGAAGTCTGAAGTAAAAGGCTAATCCCAGAAGCAATAGCTTGGGTGGGACAGAAGCCAGACTGCCCAGGCTGAGGAAAGGAGTGGAGGGAAAAACATGAACCTATGAAACTCAAGTGGAAGTCAAAACATCCTATAAAAGAAACGTTTGCCATTGAGAATAAAAGTAGACTAACACCCAAGAATTGCTTTTGTCTTTTGAGAAATGTAGTTTGGATTTGAGCATATTTACTCATCCTTTGGACCAGGATTTTGACTTCTCCATGGAAATGACAACTCTGGTGTACGGATAAGTGAAGTACCCTGGGTATCCTGTTACTTGTCTTTTGTGCCATGTTTGCTAAACTGGTGATATTAGAGCTTAGTACTGCCCTCGCCCCATGTTCTTTGCTCCTAAGCCTGTGCCCACAACGATGCTCTACTGTCCTCAGGAGCAGTCCCCACCAACACTACTTTGATCCCAGACTAGGTGTAGCATGTGGACCCAGCTGTGTTCTTTGAGTTCTGTCCAGACCTGCAGCAGCTGGCAGGCCTAGAACTTTGTGGGCAGATGGTGACATTTTAACAGTGCCCCTTGATCCTCTGAGTAAAGTCCATTTCCTACTGACTGCCACAGTATGGAAGAAAGGTTCCCAACTTGGACCTTTTGGGCCTCATGCCCAGAGCCGTGGGAACCAGCCACCCTACATCATTTGCACCTGAGAATTAGCAGTTTCTCTAGGACCCTTTCTGTCAGAGTCAGGTTGTCCAGGATCAGAAGGCACTGATGTTATCTGGAGCAAGTTAGTCCTGACCTCTGCCAAGTGCATGGCTGTGTACACACATGTGGCTGTCTCAAAAGGACTTGAAAGGAGCCTTTCAGACTTGGGAGGACAGGATGCAGGGGCCTTCCAGCAGAGTATACTCTTAAGAAATGCCTGGTCCCAAGGGTTGACCCAGAGAACTGTGGAGACCTGCTGGTGATGGTTTTACCAGTGGGTTGGTGCATCTGCTAGGCTTTGTTTTACAAGGCACATAGGTACCAGTTTGTTATTCACACTCCCCCCAGGTAACTCCTGGTTCTGAGTCCCATCTATAGGGACATTCTGACCCTCCCCTCCAGCACATGGGCTGCTGATGTGCCCAGATGAGAGGCTCCTCCTAAAGGGGGGGTGCCTGAGCATTCTGCCAGCTCTATAACATGTTTCTCTTTACCCCTCAGCCCAAGACTGACGGTGATTGTAGTGAAGAAGCGTGTCAATGCCAGGTTTTTTGCTCAGTCTGGGGGAAGACTGCAGAACCCACTTCCAGGGACAGTCATTGATGTTGAGGTTACCAGGCCTGAGTGGTGAGTTCGGGACTTTGACATGATCTTGAGACATGGTCAACTTTATTACACTTATCAGTTGTTAACACTGTATTTCTGGGAAATCCTGATTCCTCTGTTGATCTAATTCTCATATTCTCAATAAAGCCCATATCCTCCTCAGCATTGGGGTCTAGGAACACTGCCCTCCCCCCTGGTGGGCTCTGGGATGGGGGCTTCTGAGACCAGGGACAGCTTGTGAAGGTAATGATTGTAGTTTTGCATCACAGCTTTATTACAGGCTGTTGGTAACATCTTTAACCTGTGACACCAGCATAGTTCCCAAGGTCAGAAAGTCCATTGGAGACAGCTGCCAATGACAGTGGCTGGTGTGTCAGCAAGACTGCACTGGTCACAGGCATACACACACACCTTAGAGAAGCAAGCAAGGGCTTAGGGCCCTGTGAGCTCAAGGTCACAGTCTCAGTAGTCCTGTCACTGCTCAGCCTAGACCCACTCTTTACTTGAGGGGATGAGGCTGAGAATAATAGGTGAAGGGGGAGTCTTTGTAATGGAGAGAATTTGGGTCAGGATGGAATATTGGCCTTGGAACAAAGTCTTGGCTTTTCCTGCATGAACCTCCGGTCAGGAGGTATTGCTGTCATAGCTGAAGACCACTGGCCTTGAAAACCCGAGTTGGGAGTGTCTAACTGGCCAATTCCATGCAAGTATTCCAATATCTTAAAACTGAAGCACATCTGGTCCCAAGCATTACAAGTTGAGATATTCAACCCATGCTAAGTCAATATGGGCAAATAACAAGGAGAGAAAGATTCCATTGAATCTCAGCAGTTCTGTAATTGGACAGGGCTTTAAAGTATACTGTCTTGGGAGGCCTCTTCTGCTCAGAAGTTGGCTTGTGAGGGTTCCACCATATTGACTATTAGCTAGGCAGACAATAAAGCTGAGAGATGGGCTCATTCCTGAAATCCTTTCTGACTTGCATGGAATCCTGGCACCTTCGGCCCTGACTGTGCTGGGTGCCAGGACCAGAAGACAGTAGATGTGAGCCATGGGGTGAAACACCTGAGCTGAGTTTGGAAAAAAGTAAATAGGTAAATGGTATTTAAACCTGGCAGTTTTTATTGCTGCTCAAGCACTTTGGGCAAAAGCAGGATCTTTTAAGTGAATAGCAGTGTGAGCAACAAGCACTTAAATTTTAGTCTCCCTTTTAGAATTTGTCTTTCTCTTGGTTGTGCCATTTAACATTTCTGATGCCTCATTCTTACCCATGATTTCATTTTAGAGCAGTTTTGATTCATGATTTCTGTTTAGATGGACATAGTGGTTTGCAAAATTCTTTGTCTTTATTGAGTCAGACCACAGTAACTCTTGACTGATGTTGTATTGGTACCAGGACATGAAGAGCTCTGATGTCAGCTTCCATCCTCATAGGCTGTTTGCTTTGGCTTTCTGCTTGCCTTCTATACCAGCTGTCTTTAAAGTTGTTTATTCTCTCTCTCTCACTCTCTGTTTATGTTTGTGACTTAAGTCTTTAATGATTAAACTCAGTTACGTTTTGTTAATAGTGATGGGAACATCAAGGATAGGTAGGTTTTGAGATAAACTACATCCAGGAAGTAGTAAGCTTCTGAGGCAGGCACCCAAAATAGCTGGGCCCCCCCAGAGCCTCTGCAGGGCAAAGGTGAAGAGGAGGAACAAGTTCTGGCCAGAGTTCTCTACAGCTTCAGACTCACACTCCCCTGAGCCTGCCTGGGCTGTAGGAAAGATTAGGATGCTTTAACAGTCCTTTCCATATGCAAATATGCATCTTGCCTTGCCTGGCTTGGCCCATCTTTCCAGGTATGACTTTTTCATCGTCAGCCAGGCAGTGAGGAGTGGGAGTGTGTCCCCCACTCACTACAACGTCATCTATGACAACAGTGGCCTGAAGCCCGACCACATCCAGCGGCTGACCTACAAGCTTTGCCACATCTATTATAACTGGCCGGTGAGTGCACCACCTGTGAAGGGCTCTACTGGGCCACTGCCACACTGAGCTGTGGCAGGGCTCACAAGAGTCCCACCAGGCCAGCTCAACCTACTGACCAGCCCTTTCTCCTCCCCACAGGGTGTCATCCGTGTCCCCGCACCTTGCCAGTATGCGCACAAACTGGCCTTCCTCGTGGGGCAGAGTATCCACAGAGAGCCAAACCTGTCCCTATCCAACCGCCTCTACTACCTTTGACTGAGAAGCCAACATGCTGGCTTCAGAAACTTGAGCCTTTCCTAAAAAGGCTTTTATTTTTCAAGAAGTTGTCATTAGAGGAAACCTGGGGTGGAAATTGAGAAAGCCAAAATTTTATTTCTAGTATTGCTATTTAACCACTTCCTTATTTTATAGGTAAGAGTTACAGTTTCATATTTCATCTTGTTTATCCAAGTGTGCTGTGACAGGTTGTGTACAGTTGTGGAGAAGGCCCTTGTACCACAAATAGACTTTCCTAAAGCATCCAGAAGCACTTTCCAGGGAACAAGTCTTGCTTGTAAACCTGAACACACTTTAGTTTTGACTGTTTGCATTTAGAGGAGAAAAAGACATAAAGCAGGGAGCTCATGACAGTTGTAGTGGCTTGTGTGAGACTGACGTCTCATGCTTTACAAATGAAAGCAGCCATTGAATACACATAGCTAGAAAGGAAATTTTGATTTTGTATTTCTTTTGGTGGTGATCTAGTAAGGAATTAAAAGAATGGTTGAAAATTAAAAATTTTTTTCCAAAGGTAACATTTTTTAAGACTCACAAAAGAGGCCAGACTAAAGTTCTATATTAACATTGCTATTTATTTCATTTTGCAATTAGATATCATAACATTTCTTTTAAAATAAAATTAAAATAATTTTCATTTTATTTGAATAATAGGGTAGTTTCAGTTTTGAATGTATGCATTTTTCCATTTAATTTTTTAAAACTAGAGCATGTATGAGGACGGGCTTCCACTCATACAAAGAAGTTGTGTCAGGCATGGTGGTACACACTTGTAATCCCAACACTCAGGAGGTAGAAGCAGGAGGACCCCAAGTTCAAGGCCAGCCTGGGCTACATAGTGAGACTTTGTCTTAAAAAAAGAAAAAGTAGTGCCACTTGTGGATACTAGCGTCTGAGCACAGCTGGCTGGGAAGCCCCACCTCTGTGTACAGCTGTGGCTGGTGGCTGGTGAGACAGGGCAGGCTAAGCAGTCTGCCACTGTGAGGCTGGGGCTGCATCTGTAGATTTGTGGCACTTTTTGCAAAGAGGAGGCTTAGAGATAATGGCCCACTCTCAGGAGAGCAGCTTGAGGTGGCACCATTAAAGTATAAAGAGTTCAAATGTGATTCATCCTGGCACAGCTCAATAAAGCTCCTCTGTCACCATCACTGCTTGGTCTTGTCCTGTGATACCTTTCTTTTGGAGTTGGCCTTAGTAACACAGTATTATGGAAAACATTGCTTTCCTTATAGTTCTCAAAGCATGTGTGTGACTGAGCCACCATCTGTCCTCATAGCACCTGCCCCTCCACCTACCTGTTTTGAACACCTGAGGGAAGTTAGGCAGGAAGATGTTGGGTCAGAGTCAGAGGTTGAGTGTTTGGAGGATAATCCCACAGGCTGCCATTGCTGAAGAGGGCAGCCAGTCCAGTCATGTGATATAAACAAACACTAATCAGGGTGTTGGCATTAAAATTTCAAGGCTAGTGAGTAGCAGGGATCTATAGTTTCATTGCCCAAGTATTGTAGTTACCTTCTTGTTGCTGGGACAATGCTCAGCCAAGAGAAAGGGTTTCTTTTTACAGCTTCAATGGGAGTTCATTATGGTGGGGTAAGCACAGCATGAGCAGGAAGCTGACTCACATCTTGTCACATAGCAGCAGGAAGAAAGAGTAAACTAGCTGTGAACACCAAGTGGGCTGGACTAATAAACTTCAAGATCCATCCTCCGTGACATGTGTGCCTCCTCTAGCAAGGCTCCACTGCCCACAGGCTCTACCAGCTGAGGACCAAGTATTCAAACACTTGAGCCTATGGGGAAAATTTCATTCAAACCACCACATAGAGGTCTGGAGGGAAGGCTGGAGTGTCCTTATGGCTGTAACACTGCTAACTGGCATTTCCCGAGATCCACAGTAATGAACATCCCTGGCTCTCCATACAGGCATTCCCTGACCAGCCAGCCGTGCAGCAGCACCTGGGCTCTGGGCCACACAAGGACTTTGACAAGCAAGCCCAGATAATGCATCCAGGAATGGGGGCAGAAGCTGAAAGTATACAGGGTCTGGTCTGTCTTGTGGGTAGACTGTCCACATGAGGTGATGAAGATGGTCGTCATGGTCTGGGAGCACCCCTTCCTCAGTGGGGTACAGACCTAGTCTTGGAGTTTTCTTGGGTGTTTGGAAGAATGTTCCAGTCTCCTGGGGGAGACGAGCCACCTAGCTAGGGCCACCCTACCCTGGCTCCGAGGGAGTGCTACTCCGACTATTCCCCATTATCCATCCCTGCCTGGAGGTGTCTTCCCATGGAAACAGTTTACCTTTGAGCCACCGTCTGACTCCCTTCTGTCCCTGCTGGAGCCCAGTGTCCCTACCATAACTTTGTGTCAGGCATGGTGGTACACACTTGTAATCCCAATACTTGGGAGGTGGATATGTCAGCTCCTGCCATCCAGCCAGAGCAGTGTCCTCTCCAACGTCTCTACCTGGCTTCCCCCACCACCCTGCAGTTCTTCATGGCCTCACGAGCCTCCACCCCAGTGCACACTCCTGTTGTTTGCACAGGCAGGGCTGCCTCCCACTCAGGCGCATTTCTAGGAAGATGTTCCCAGAGCACATCTGCAGGCAGCTCCTGCCAAAATTCACAGTGTGCTCAGCATCCCCTAGATGCCTCACTGCACATTGCTGTGGGACCCTCCAGCTTCTGCTCATAGAACCCCCTTCCGCTTTACTTGAGAACCCAGAAAGGTGCTCTTCATGGATGTGGGCTTCTCTCTCTCCCAGGGAACAGTAGTGTGGTGTGGTTAGCTGGGACTGAGACAAGTGATAACCATTTCTCGCACATTCCACCCTCTTGTCCACAGTCTTATAGGCTCATCTCCAGCAGGCTTTCCAACCCAATGCTCCGTAATGTACACATGCTATATAATTCAAATTTGTCTTCTGAACTTTTCATCATTGGAAAATTAGCACAAACTACATATGGGGTTTGTGGAGTTTTTCCCCAGCTCTTGCTATGCTTCTATGGTATATAAAATATTTTAGTTTTCTTAAAATAGCCAATGAAGCCTGTGAAAGTACCCCTCTGCATAATCTCTACTATGCTACCACAGGACTTTGACATTGGTGCAGGCAGACTTGCCTTTCTGAAGATGACACTGGATAGCTGAGTCACTGATGATACCTGAACCAGCTAGTATTGGTCAGGGCATAGATTCAGTCACAATGATGCCTGCTATTTCAACTCTTGGATCAGTTTAACAGAACAGCCCAAGAGTTCAAGGCAGGGACATTTTTCCATTTAACACTTAAATTCATGTGATTTTCTTCCTACAGTGATTTCCAAGATACGTGGGAACTGATTGTTGAGGCAGTTGAGAGAAATTAGACTTCTCTGCCCTCTTCACTTAAAATGCATGCTTGGGCTGGAGAGATGGCTCATTGGGTAAGACACTTGCCTACAAAGCCTGACAACCTGAGTTCAATTCCCCAGTAAAGTGGCACATGCATCTGGAGTCCGTTTACAGCAGCCAGAGTCCCTATTCATTCATATTCTCTCTCTCCCTCCTTCCTCTGTTTCTCCAAATCCCCTTCCTAAAAATATATTTAAAATGCATGTTCATCATCTTATCACATCTTGGTCATCTGACCATGACACTGTTTATACCCATCCCCACTGGCCTGGCTAATTAGATGTCTGTTCTTCACCGAAAGTCCTTGGAGGTCACGTTCTCATTTCTGTGACACACTACATGAGATAAATGTCTGGAACAGCTGACATCATGGCAACTGGGAAGACAGTGGGGGCTACCTACCCAGGAGGTTCTCTCCTTTCCCCCTTTTATTCCAGCCAGCCCCCCCCCCCAGCTAATGGGATCAGTAGACTGGTGCCATTCATTCAGCAATCCACCTTAGTCCTCTCAAGGAACACTGGAGGTGAGTTTTACTAACCTCCGTGCACTGCGTCTCACTCCAGGCAAGGTGGTAGAGTAAATGTCTTTCGAGGCAGGTCCAGGGACTGGCAGCTGTGGTGGAAACACCCAATGCTTCCTAAATTTTTGCTTAAGGTCAGTTGTGGGTGGAGCCCTCCTGATACCCTGAGCCTCTTATCTAAATGCCCTTGGAGATGTCTAGACATCGAATGAATACAAAGGGATTTTCTTTTTTTCTCTTCTAAACTGACACTTGAAACTAGATTGATTTGAAGCCATTGTGTTGTAATCTGCCTTGTCCCTCCCAACATATCCCACGAACTTCGAGCCAAGCCTGGGCTGTGGTGTGAGACCCTCAAAACAAAGACTTGAGTTTTATGTATGTGCCTCAGTGGGCACTCTGTTACCTGACTTTTTCTGCGGCCACACAGAAATGCCTGCTTAATCCAGAAGAAAGTACACTGACACACCAAAGAAATGATTCCATGCAGATCCCTCCTGGTGAACCAGTGACTCTGTTGGGAGTTATTCACAGGAATATGGGTGACAAAGGAAGCTGCATCGCTGCAGCTAACCCTGCATGGGTGACAGTTCACAAAGGCTGCTGCACTGGAGTCCCCACCACAGTTGCTTTGATTCAAGACAGTGATGGTCATGTCTAACCCAGAGGAAATGTACACACTGGGATACAGCTTCTCATTGCTCCACTGAGCAAGTCATTTCCACCATGAAAAGCAGCCTCTTTTCTACTGACCATTGGTTGTGCCCCACCTGGCGTCACATACCCATCTGTGTGGGGCCCTGCTCTCACATGTGGAACTATCTCCTTGTTTTAATTACTATTATCTCCTAACTCATATCTGCTAGAAGTTTATTTCCTTTATGATTTCATATGAAGTTTTGAAACTACTTGTGACAGTAATGAAAGCCTTGATATGTAACTTAATTGCATTGACTTGATAGAAATATTTAGGAAAAATAGACATATTTTAGGTCCTAATGATCCTCCAAATGGCTTATGATTCCATTGGTTTGGATCTTTTAAATGTCTTTTATCATAAAATTTCCCAATTATATAATGCACTATGCTCTTTAAATTAGATTTTTTTCCCTAGGTGCTTTAAGATTTGTCACCATTGTAAATGCTGTTTCTTGAAGAATTGCATTTTCTAATTTTTGCTAGTTTTTAGAAACAAGTATGTGATTTTCCCTTATTTTATGCCCAACTTCACTATATTTTTATTTCTGATGATTTTCCTGCATTTTTTTTACTTTCCATACAGGTGGTTATATTCTCTGCAAATAATGGGTCTATTTTTCTCCCTTCAAGCTTATGGTTTCATTTTATTTTTTTATTGTATCAGTTAAGGTCCCTCCAATTTAATGCCAAGTAAAAAGGAGCAAGGGCATTCACTCTTGTCTTATCCCTACTTTTTATATAGCTACTTCTCAGTTTCTTTTTACCATTTAAGACTATGTCCATAATGGTATTTTTATGACTACCTGTATCAGACTAGCATTTATTCATAGCTCTAAAGAGTTTTATAAGGACTTTCTGTTTAATTTTATTAAAATGTCTGCATCTGCCAAGGTGACTTTTATTTCTGTTAATATAGATGATATTCAGGATATTGTAAGGTTAAACCATCCTTGCATTCCCGAGACAACTAAGTCAGTTGGTTTCCTTCATTTGTCATTGGCTTTGTTGGATAGCATTTAGTTTAGAGCTTTTATGCTTCAATTCATGTTGAAATGGTCTTATAATTTTCCATTTTTTTATTTTTGCTTGGTTTTGGTATACAGGTGTAAATGTCTCTTAAAATGGCATGAATTAAACTGTCTTTATCTTCTGGAGGAATTTATGCAAGATTAGGATGCCTTCTTGTATAGTTGCTGAGATTATCTTGCAAAATCATCTGTATCTGACATTTTCCTTACAAAAATATTTAGTGACTATTTTAGTTATGTGCAAACTTTTAACTTCAGGCTTCCTATATGTTAAGAATCAGGTTTTCACGAAATACTTTTCTCAGGAATTTAATTTCTTCTGAGTTTTCAATATATTGACAGATTATTGGCAGTATGTTTATCTTTTTTCAACTTACTGCATTTATAATTATGTCCTTTTTATAGTATTAACTTCTCTATTTGTAGTTTTTCTAAATTTATATCATACTTTTAATTAAGTTATTTATATACCTCACTTGGTTGTTTTACTATTATTTTCTGCTTTAGTTTCTCTTTTTTATTATCTATTTCATATCTCATATCTTAAATTGGGTGCTAGCATTATTAATGTAACCTTGTATTATAAATACTTAAAAGTTGTAAAGTTCCTTTGAACTGGAACTCACTTTCACTGTTAATACATTATTTGTTCTGTTCTCATTGCAATTCAGCTTTAAATGTGTAATTTAAAATTTTCAGTTTAACTTATCTTGACCCATAATATGTTTTTAAATTTTCTAAGACATTGGGAAGTATAATTGTTCATCTTCCATTACACAGGTTCAGGAACTAGGGCTTCAAATTTGAACTTGAATATCTTTGGTGATAATAAAACTCAGTTGTCATTTTATGATGTGTTTCTAAGTAAAATATATTTATTGGTATTTTATTTACATATTTATTGTAACTCATATTCAGTGCAGGTAGAATATTTAATATTTTTGATGTTTTGCTTAATAACTGTGTTGGGAGCATGAGGAGATAGCTCAGTGAATAAAGTGCTTTCCACACAATTCTAAGTACCTGAGTTCAGATCTCCAGACCCCACATAAAAGCCAGAAAGAGTTGGTGGGTTTCTATAATCCTAGTGTGTCTACGGTGAGGGAAGAGGCAGAGACAGAAGAATTTCTTGGAAGCTCAAGAAGAGAGCTGTGAATGAGAAATCCTGCCTCAAACCAAGTGGAAGGTTATGACCAAAACAAACGTTTCCCTCTGACCTCCACACCTAGGCCATGGCATATGTGCCCTTCCTACACTAAGATAAATAAATAAAAAATTTAGAGTGTTGCAAGACAATTGTCCATCAAACCATGCATTTCTTCATACCTTGTGATAAGAAGCTTCTTTTCTAGATTATCTTATTGAACTGAACTGTTGAGGTTTGCATGCTAAGTAACCAGTTTCATCATGGCATCTTCACTCACATGTCCCATTAGACTTTGCTTACACCCACCCCATGCCTTCTCAAACCAGCTGGCTCTTGCTCTTCCCCAGTTAATACCCCTTTCTGCTTTCCTATCACATGTATTCCACTACCCTCTGTGTTTCCCACCTCCATGAAGATCTCTTCCTCACCTCTCAGCCTCTTTTCTAATTTCATGACCTGAAAACACACATCTATAAGTAATATTATAATCATATATCTAGGTTTAAATTATATATATATTCTTCATATGAGATAAAATGTAGTGGTGTCTGTCATTCAGATCTGGATTATTTTGCTTTTGCTTAACATAATGATTTCTATTTGTATCCACTTCCCTGCCAATGTCCTGATTTTGTTTTTCTTTATGGCTAAATGAAATCCTATTGTGTATATGAGAGTATCTTTTTGAGGCTACTTTTGAAGATACTCTTTATGAGATTCCAGTGTATGCATGAGGTTTTCTTTTTGAGGCTATTTGTGTATCAAACAGCATTAGAAGATAGAGATGGTGTGTCCCTGCGGAGGAAAAGACAGGCATGCAATCTAGTATTAGAGACAGAAGGGCTCCCCTGACTGCAAAGACCAGACATGGTTACTGCCCATTATGAAAGAAGGTGGAGTCCCTCAGCTCAGATTTCCCTGCTACCACCCACTGTCACCTGGTGCTTTTGGAATTGGAGCTTCTCCTGAAGATGGTCTTCGTGTCTTCTGCCAGGAGTCATGAAGCTGGAAGGGTGTGTGAGTAAATAAAAAAGAGCGTTGTCTAGTTAATAGTAACATCCAAGCCTAAAATAATTATAATACCTTGCACAGGTGACGGTGTGTGTTCAAGTGAATTACTGATCAAGGGTGAGGTGAGCTGAATAGAAAGCCATTGTTTAAAGTTCTTGCCTTGTTTGTGAAGTTATAACTAATACAGAGAAACATTCATCCTACCTACTTAGGCTGATACTTTTTTCTCTTGAGAAACTCATCAATTTTTGAAATGAAATGTTTTGTGTAAACAAGCAGTAGGTGAAAATATAACCCAACAGGAATAACATTCTAGCAGCACTTATGATTACATAAGTATTGTGTTTCCATAGTAATGTGTTTGAATGGTAGTGTTTTAATCATGCCATCAACATATGAATTTTATTTCTTAATCTGAACAATTCCTCTCTGTTAAGATTTGAATCTAAAACTGACCCTGATGGCTCCTGTGTTCAGGACCCAGCTTCATCAAAGGGGTAACCTAGTGATGGCTCACAGATGAATGGGATAGTAGGAGCTGGGGCATGGTTGTACAAAGTGCATTGCAAAGAGCATGCCTTTGCAAATATGTCTGTCCCTTGGCCCCTTGCACTCACCCTCTGCTTCCTGGCCACACTGAGGTGAGCAGCTTTCCTCTACCGCACCCTTCCACACCAATGTTCCACCTCACCACAGTTGAGAAGCCATGAAGCCACTGATCTTGGCCTAAAAATGAGAAATTCCTCATCTTGGGAAGTTCTGCTGTATTCCACTGGGTTAAGTCAGAGAAGCTGTTTAAGGAAATGCTAACAAATTGGTTTGGATCCACAGATCCTGACATCTATGCTGTATATGCTGTATGCATTTCTCACTCAGAGCACGGAGACCTGATTCTAATACTGTTTGTTTCACAACATGTGGATTGCTACCAGTAGTGTGTCACCACATAATATGACTCCCACATGAGTCAAAATTATTTGTTTAAAAAACATACCAATTGAGCAATCAAGCTGGAGCTGAGCTGGAAGTCTCCTCACTACTGCCCAGCTGTCATTGTGCTGCAAAGTGCTATGTCATCAACACTCTTACCCAGTGGTAGGTGCTGTGAGCTACAGAACTGACCAGCCAGGCAGAATTTGCCCACTGCTCAACCTGAGGCCTAAGCAACAGGAGCAAATTCATCCCCTGGTATTGAAACCTTGTCAAAAGCCTATGGCGAAGGTCTTAGACCTAGTGGAGAAGCTGGTGCTGTTTAGCTAAATGGATACATTGTACCCATAAAATTGCTCTAAATATTTATGTTTATGCCCATGTTGCTGTCAATTTTGATCAGAGAAACTCCTTGCAGATGACACTGACTACTGGGGAAACAGACCTCATCAAAGTGCTGAGAATAGGTAACTGTTGAGTGCTCAGCCCTAAATGAGGCATCTCTACCACACCCACCAAGGCTCAGGGAACATTGCAAAAGAGAGACGGGCAGAAAGAATGTAAAACCCAGATGGGAGGAGTGTTTTGGCATGCTGTCTTCTGGACATGAAGTTACATTCATGACCTCTGTGGTGGCCCCAGAGCCTCTGGTATTTTTATTAAGCTTCCTACTTAGTCTTCAGCAGATGGAGCCCTGCTGCAGGAGGTGTGTCATGGGGGGGTGGGGAGAGAACTTGAGTCCAGCCTTAGGTGTGTGTGTTCAGAGCCAGCTCGTGCTTGCTAGTGCTGGATGTTCTCTCTGCTGTTGTGATGTGTGATGAAGTGATCCAGCTTCTGCCGCCATGATGAAGCTTCCCCTGGATATGTGTGAAGTCAACCCTTTCCTCCCCTAAGCTGCTCTGGGTCAGGTGTTTGTCCCAGCAATGAGAAGGTAACTGCTACGACTTCACAGCAACTATTGTTACCTACATAAAACCTGTACAATATTGGGCTCATCAACGTGTGATCAAGGATGGTGAAGAAAGGAGGAAAAAGACATCAAAATGGAAGAGGGACTAATTGAAAAGAACTCAAAGGAAGGGGGATGAGGGAGGGGGGAAATGAAGATAATGGGGTGGGTTATGATCAAACTATACGCATATTTTTAGAAGTCCCAGAAAAGGCACGCTCATGGATTCTTTGTGAACATGGAGTAGACAATCCCATTGCCCCGCAGCTATAAAGTGTGTTTTTAAATGAAGACCCAGAAAACATGTCATCATACAAAATAACAAATTTTATTTCTAGAAAATACGTGATCCTAACTGTACACATGCACATGTCCACACAGTACTCACCACACTGAGTAATCACCTGTTGGTACATCTACCACATACAATTATATTACAATTTACAATATAGATTTGAAGACACACAATGGGGAAAGCTTTGTCATTTATAAACCTTCCAGAAATTACAAAAGAAAGGCAATCTGAAAAGTATGTATAAAGAGTAAAAAGAATATACAAGTGGACAAGAATTACAAAATAGTAACTGTCATGTACATCTGCCAGCAACTTTGTCGTTTTTTTGTTCAGATGCCAATGATAAGGTAAGTGTGGGCCTTTCCCAAGAGATCTCCGTTTAAGCTGTTTTTGGTGTGGCTAATGAATTGTGTGGATGGCTTTATTGTGTGTACTGTCTGTGATGAAGTTCTGGGAATGGCATTTTGACAAAGTAACAGAAATCCAAATGCCACAGAATGGAACACTGAAAGCAGAGTACTAGCTTTCTAGCAGGTTGGAGTACAAGTACTTTACGAAACAAAGTTACTTCCTCTCCTTTGCTCTTTTTTGTGTGTGTGGTTGGAGACATAACATTTCCTGTGTGTGGCCTGGCTTGTTTGGAGAGACCAAGATCAGCATCTTAAATATAGTCTAAACCACTGATCTGTGAAGCCACTATGTCCGTGAGGATGGAGGCCAGTAATGCACAACACATACAAAGTATACACGCTGTTTTTATTAGACAGTACAAATCATTGTGCGGTAATAAGGCAAAACATCAAGGCAAATTAAACTAGGAATTTCAAGACCAGAGTCAAGGTGAGAGTCAATGCATGGTGAGACAAGCATTTTGAAAGGTAGGGTTGGAAATGGTTCCTTTGAGAGCAAATAACAAGTGCACAGAGGTGGAAGTGCAGGTGGGGAGAGAGCTGCAGGAGCATCTCCCCCTCCCCCACCAGGCTGGTCAGCCAGCACCCCTCCTGCCCCACCCCGCCTGCCCGAACTTGGACTTGGATAGAACATTGACAGCGGAGCGGGAGGGGACCGAAGCCCTCACTGGTCTCGCGGTTGGTTTAAAGTGGATGGTAGTGCAAAGTGCAATTCTCTACTGCTGTCAGGGGAGAAGATTGGGGTTTTTAGGAGTCATGAAAGCCCTAATTTGGAATTAAAGAAAATGACATCCGTTTGGAAGCTGTCCAGAAGCACGTGAATCACCTCACTGCGCCCAGCCTTTTCAGCAGCTTCTTGCCTTTGGAAAGCAGCCCCTTTGTCTTTTTCCAGGACATTTCCCTGCCTCTCCCAGGACTACCAGAACCCATGGATGACGTAGGTGACCCCGAATGGAGATGGACTGTGGGGGATGGAGCTCTCCTTGCTGCCCCTGAACCCTCGGGAGGAACCTAGTAGGCACATTGTGACAGTTTATTGAGTGCGTGAGCACCACCAACAACAATTCACTCCGAAAACACACACTGCCCCATCTCCCACCAGCCAGGGCAAAGGGTATTCGTTTCTTCTTTCAATTTTTAAAGTATGCCACGAGAAGCACACACCTGCTCCCAAGGCCTCGGAGAGAGAGAGAGAGAAAGAGGCTGCCATATTCATGGCTTTTGGTGTCTTTGTCTTGGGAGACAGGGTGGCCACCATTTTGGCAAACAAAGCCAGGTCATAATTTACTCCAAAAATTCAGGCTAAAAGCAAGGGAAGTCATTGTCAATCAGTTGGCCTGGTTCCCATCAGTCCTCTTCAAGCAAAGGTTCTTAATGGGAATTTGGATGGATTTGAAAAGTAGGTGGATATATAAGATCCTGACATGGTTGGGTGCAGCCTTGGGTAAGCTAGAATTCTATTAAAATTTTGAAAATGGCACACTGTGTTTGAAAGAAAAAAAAAACTAAAATGAGCCTTAATTACAATCAAAGAAAGCTCAACGGCCCTTCTTGTATGTTTTCCTTATTTCCAAATAGTTGAACCATAATCTTCCCAGCATGGAACACAGCAAGTTTTGATAGAGTTTAGCCATTCAACCCACAGTGCCTCCAAGGGGCAGAAGTTTATTAAAGGGGAACACTGTGTGGAGACTTAGCTTCATCCTGCAGTTAGACACATGCCTGCGATTACAGAATACTGCTACATCGTCAGTTCACCAACATCTCCAGAGCAAAACATGGCAAGTGAGAGCTGGGTATTGGACAGGCATGTGCTATGGGCCAAGGGACCTCGAGCTTGCTTGGATTTAAAATCAAGGACTAATTCTAATGGAAAACACCTAGGGATGCATCCAAAGCACACCTGAGGATACCATGGAGCCCAGCTAGTGTAGTCATTGGAGCTGCAGAGTATGAAACATGGTATTGCATTGGTGCGCCAACACCTCTCTCGTCCCTCCATGTGCTCTGAGCCACCGTGCTTTGTGACGCGCACGCTTGCTCATAAGGCCAAGGTATTGGAACTTGGTGTTTCAGGTAACTTGGAGAAGTACTCAGCACGAACACCAGGGCACTTTTGTTCACTACTCATGGCTCGATCTCAAATTATAGTTTATCCTTATTTTGAGCAAAACATCCTACAGTAAACATATTTATTAGCTTGTGCTTTTACCAAGAGTGGCAAGCAATGCAATATGCAGCTGTCATTATGAATACACATCGCAGCACTCTGTGTAAACAATTAGCTCATTAAGAAATATGTTCCCAACGTTGGCCTCTCTGGTACTCTCAATGGAAACAACAGGGAATGCTCATTCAAGATGATTTGTTTTGCTAAGAATCCAGTTGCTAGGCAACTGAGAACAGGTGAGGCAGCCTAATACTTTAAGTCCAATGTTTTTGGTTTTCTTGTTTTTTGTTTTTTGAGACATATTTCTTTGCTCTCTCTTTCTCTTTCTTTAAGCCCACATTGAAGTCTTAAGTCTACCATGCTGTCCGCTTAGGGTAGCTTAAGCCGGTATCTCTCTAAGGTGTCTTCGGTTGCTCACTTACGTGAAGGCTACATGCCTGATTAGGGTGTGAAATGGACACTCTTCTTCTGTCCAAGCAGATGAGCGAAGAAACAAAAATATATACGTGAAACATAACCGATAAGAACCCGCAGTGATGGTGTGACGTAGGATGAGACACTCAAGGAAAATGCAGCCTCAGGCAGGTGCTACACTAGGGAGTCCCTTTGACCTTTGCAACAAGGCCTAGAACCCTGAAAGGGGCAGGACACTGTCTGTGCCCTCAATGTCACCTGAATATGCATCTGTCATGGAGGCCAGGGAAGGCATTGGGGTCAAGGCAGGCTGACTCACTGAAGGGGACCTTTTGTGTGACACAAACTTACAACTGGGAACTAAGCATTTGTGGACACAACACCCATGGAAAGATCGAGAACAAATTCAGGGTGTATTTGCAGCTCAAGATCTAAACACAGCACAGGGCAGAGAGGGACAGGAACCAAAAGCTAAGGAAACTTGCTTACCCTTTTGGCCTTGGAGCGCATGGGCGTGTCTTGGGAATACTGGGAAGGAGCATCAGAAAGGTAGACCTCCACGTCATCAGGCACTTCTTCCAGGAAATTTGAAGGAACAAGGCCTTTCTGTCCATTCAGCTCGCCCTGCAAAAATGGAGACGAGTGGGTAGAGGGAGCAGAGGAACTAAGTATTTTCCAGAACCTACTGTTTGCTCTCACAAAGGAGATCCAGCTGAGTGTATAGACGACAGCAGATTCATGGACCCAGCCAGCCTTAGACTCAGTGTGGGTGAGAATGGGTTTTGAGAATGAATTTGTCACATTTGATTTCTCTTGATTTATAGTGCCTTGTCTTTTTTCTTCTTTGGGGGGGCAGGATCTCACTTGATCAAGGATGACCTAGAACCCAACATAAACCAGGTATCTCAGCCTCCCAGTCAACAGGATTAAGGGGGTGAGTTAACAAACACCCTTAGGAACTTTGGCTTTGTCTAGATTCCCACTCTTGCATAAACACTCAGTGCTGGTCTTGTTTATGTGTGCATATCGCCAGTTGGATATGAGAACTGTATTTTGCTCCACCCAGCCTACTCGAATATTTGCAACTGCAACTCACTGGTCACTTCTGTGGTCACTCTGGGAGTAGTGTAAAAGCCTCACCTTACGATTATAAGTAGAACTTCTGATCTACACGTCTAAGAATACAGCAGATAATAAGAAAATCCAAGCATTGAATTAAAATGCAAAATCTCTACAATATAAGAAACACAAAAAACCAAGACAATATAATTCCACCAAAACTAGCAATACGTCCATCAAAAATGACAAGTGAACCATAACTGTAGTGAGACTGACTTAGATGAAATGACTGACAATTCAAAAGAATGACTATAATTACGTTCAAAGAAATCAAAGAGGAAATCAAACTCCAGAAGAACACAGAAAACCAAATTAAGGAAAACGAGGGGGTCAATACAAAATATAAATAAGGAAACAGAAATAATAAAGAAATACCAATCAGAAATGCTAGAAATGAAAAACAACAAATCAAATACAAACTATAGAAAGCTTCATCAATAGCAGGGATCTAGGAGAGGACATAATATCTAAACTGGAAGACAAGGAGGCAGAACAGGAACAGTCTAACAAAGGCAATGTGTGGATGAAGGTAAGGGGAGACTGGGCCATGGAAGTAGGTTGGCTCCTGTTGGACTGATCACGTGATTTCAATGAAAACGAGGAATACCGCCCCAGAATGAGAATATAGGTATAAAGAACTGAATGTGGGAGGTAGGAGGCTGTGAGCTAGAGGAGTGCATTCCAGGTAAGCCTGGGCTGAAGTGAGACCCTGCCTCAAAAAAAAAAAAAAAACGAATATGAAATATACTAGTTCCCTTATCTCCTTGGATGTGTTTGGTTTTTATTTTCTATTGACAGGATTTTATTTTCCTTGCTGGCTGGGACTTAGCTTGCTCTGTTAGTGGGAGCACTTTGCATATAAAGTAATGTTTTCAAACATGATGTTTCATTGTGTTAGACATGTTTCTTTTGAAATTTTACTCTTTGATTAAGCGATCTCTTCAAGTAGTAGGCATTCAATATACAGAAATAAGAATGCAGGTAAAAGTGATCTTTGCGACCTATACATTTTCCCAAATGTGTTTCTTCCATAGATTATTTTATTCTATGCATTAAAAGTGTGTTTATTTTTCAAAAGAAGTAATGGGGCTCAGAGCTGGAAGATGGCTCAGTGGACCAAGTGCTTGCCATGAAGTGTGAGGACCCCCAGCTTCCATGGAAATGTCACGTGGCTTCGTGGCCAGCCATCACCTCTGTTCTCAAAAGGCGGCAACAGGGTAAGCTGGGGTGGAGCTCCAGGTTCAAGTCAGACTGCATTTGGGAACAAGGTGGGGAACCATCAACACACAATGAGAACATGCATGCCCACATGGACACACAATATACACACATATACATGCAAAACAATAAAAAGTAGTCATTATAATGTTCTAATTAGGAAAAAAGGAAAGTTAATGTAAGAAGTGAGGAACCAAAGTGTTTTTTCCATCATTTTGACGGATCCTTTAAATATCTTCCTAAGGACAACAAAATGTGACCAAATACAAATTAATAAATCATTTTAAAAAAATGGATGGAGAGATGGCTCAGTGGGTAAGGTGCTTGCCTGCAAAGCCTAAGGACCTGAGTTTGATTCTCCAGTACCCACATAAAGTTGGATGCACAGAATGGTGCATGCATTTGAAGTTTATTTGCAGCAGGTGGAATCCCTGGCGTGCCCATTCTCTCTGTTTCTCTGTCTATCTCTGTCTCTGTCTCTCTGTCTGTCTCTGTCCATGTGTGTGTTTGTACTGGCAAATAAAAATGTTTAAGGGCTGGAGAGATGGCTCAGTGGATAAGGCACTTGCCTCCAGTGCCTAAGGCCCCGGGTGCAATTCCCCAGGTCCCACATAAGCCAGACCCACAAGGTGGTGGCTCTGGTGTGCGCTCTCTCTCTCTCTCTCTCTCTCTCTCTCTCTCTTTCTCTCTCTCTCTATGGAAATGAATAAATAAAATATTTTAAAGTGTTTAAAAACTTTTTTTTAATCCCACACAAACCGAATAGCTAGAAAGAAGCATAACATGGTGATCCTGTGTGATGAGATGTGACTCTACTGAAAACAGTGCTAAGAGTCTCCAAAGCCGATGGGACAGAAGTCCTGAGGCTGTGGAAACCGCTGGAATGGGGAGTAACTTCCACACTAGGACCCTGTGCAGTCTGGGCTCAGTGGACAACAACAGAATTGGAAGGCTGGGAAGAAGAAGGGGTTTGGTTGGAGAGGAAAGGAGGGCAACAGGGAATGAATATGATCAAACTACAGTATATACATGGATGAAATTGTCAAAAATTCAAACATCTATATAATTAAGGTTTTTTTTTCCTTAAGTGGGGGACACTGGCTCAAGAGAGGGACCCTGGAACTCCCACCACTGCACAGGGAAGCAGGAGTTCCAGCGGCGTCACATCACGCAGAAGACGAGGCACACCCTCCACAGCGCTGTCCCCCTTGCTCCCCAGACACTGGAGAAGAGGCGCCGCCAGGACTGCAGGGGGGTCAGGTGAAGGAAGGGAGGAGAAGATGTGAAACCTCTGTGTCTAGTTTCTGTGGGATTTGTACTTCTCACTCTCCCACAGCTAATCTATAAAATCAACTTGTTTGGTGACTGTTGGGATGGCGGCAGATTCTAACAATCACACTGAAAGCCTGTGCTCTTTCTGCGGTTTACTGGCACAGTGTACTGCTGTGAGAAGAAACAGCCAGAGACCATAGCACCCGCTTGCTTACTACCTTGTCCTTTCCCTCCCTCTCTCCAAGCCTCCCCCCTGCCTGCCTCCTTCTCCCCTTCCTCCTTCTCTCCTTCCCTCCCTTCCTCCCGGCCTCCCTCCCTCTCTCCCTCCCTCTTTTCCTCCCTCTCTTCCTCCCTCCCTCCTTCCCTCCCTCCCTC
>PVHP010010767.1:0-46340 GCA_004024765.1 Zapus hudsonius | reverse complement strand
GGTAACCCTCTTAGTATGCAAATGAGGAGACAAAGAGCCAACACATAAAATTTTTGCCTAAATTAGTATCCAAACTCATTTCCTGCCCAATCCGGACCCTTGTCTTCGTACTCTACTAATGACAGGCTCTTCCAAGGAGGTGGGAGGTGGGATCCTTAAATGTGTGTGTGTGTGTGTGTGTGTGTGTGTGTGTGTGTGTGTGTGTGTATCTAAATTTCCTTTTCTATGAAGATACCAGTCCTGATGGATTTGGGCCCACCCTTAATTCCATCTTCTGTTACAATATTTCCAAATAAGATCACACTTTAAGGAACTGGGTTTAGGACTTCAATGTGCTAAGTATTTGAGTGAGCAATTCAACCCATATCATATGCCATTCAAAGGTCCATATAACTGAATAATATGAGCATTGCTTGGGATAGTCATGTTTCCCTCACTGAACACGCTTCTTCATCTTTAAAATGGAGTTAATGATATTTACATGGAGAGCACTTGTTTTGATTTGGTCAAGAGTGAATCAGAGAGGATAATCATGTGACCAATTTTCCATGGGGAAAATAGCAAAGTGTGTGTGTATGGGTGTGATGGTTAGGTTTTGTTGTCAACTTGATCTTTTAAATTATCTGGGTGGGTCTCTGAGGATGTTCATAGGAAGGCAGCCTCTCAGTAGGGTGCAGAATGTAAGGGAGCTCATCCCTTCCTGTGTGGGCAGTGCAGAAAGGAAATTCCAGAGACACAGGAAACCATTAAGTCTGGGATAGGGTTACAAGACCTTGCCTTAGGGCTATATAAAGGCGGGGGGGGGTATTCTCTCTGCCCCCTGACTGTTTGCTATTGCCTGTGTGGTGTTGGTGATGGGTTTCTCTCTCTGCTTGGACCTGTGACAGGGGTCAGCCTCTTTCACCACTATGAAACGTCCCCGGATCTGTGGCTTTAATAAATCCTTTCCTCCCATAAACTGTGCCTAGTTTGGCGATTCATCCCAGCAGCATGTGGCTGACTGCAACAATGGGAGAGGGGGATGTTCTGATGCTTAACTTCATCTTTGGGGTATTTTTCTCTATATTGAAATATTTTCGTCCTCTACATACAAACAAGATAGATCATGAAAAAAAACAGGAAAAGAAAAAGAAACCCTGAAGGACCCGTGGGAGACAAGGTTCTAATTCAAACCTGCCTCTATTTAACTAGATGAATTCCAGTATTGCTATGACTCCATTAAACATGCATCGTGGTGGCTGTGATATGTTGAGATTATTGACTGGGAACGGTTGAACGTGAATAATGGCAGTACCATCCCAAGCAACATCTAGCTATATGCTGCTTAGAAAAGGGATACCTGAAACTATGATACAAGAATGTTTGAAAAGTGAAAGATGTAGCAAACCAACTAGTCAAAAGGAGACATTTTTAAGGATTGGAGAGGTAGTTCAGTGGTGGAGTACAGGCCTAGCATGCACAAAGCCCTGGGTTCTAATCTCAGTTCTGAAAAACAAAGCATTCTGAATTGATATCAGAAAAATACTTTTTCAATTAAAATTTTTGTCAGAAATTTGAAATGCCTATAATAAAACAACATTCATCAGAACATATAATTATGAACCTGTATGCAACTAACAACGTAACTTCAGAATACATAAAGCAAAAGCATATAGAGTTTGAAGGAGAAACTGCTATTGAAGGGATATTTGAATTTAAAATAATATATGAAATTTGAACAATACATTAAAAAGCTTAAGCTATATATGTCCCTGAAGAAAACAGAGGGAAGTCTCAATCTTTACGATTATCTATATACTGTTAACAAGCACTGACTGTGTAATAACCTGGATGAAAGTTTCAATCAATGAGAAACAATTATGTCGAATGCTCTCTTCCACCCTGTATGTACACACACACACACACACACACACACACACACACACACACACACCAGAAAAAGGCAACTTTTCATAACTTATAGAACAAATGTGAGAACATAGAAATAATAGCGTATTAAAAAACCCTCATGGACTGGAGAGATGGCTCAGCAGTTAAGGTGCTCACCTACAATGCCTAAGGACCTGGGTTCAATTCCCCAGTGCCCATGTAAAGCCAGATGCTCAAAGTGGTGCATGTGTTTGGAGTCCATCTGCAGTGACTAGAGGCTCTGGTGCACCCATTCTCTCTGTCTGTCTCTTTTCTATCTCTCTCTGCTTGCAAATAAATAAATAAAAATATTGAAAAACCCACTCACTGAGTAAAATTAGGATTTCCTTTAGATGGGATCTGTAAATTGGAAGGCATGTTAGAAATTATAAAAATTTATCAAGTTAATTCATAAAAATAAAAATTAATGAAATAAACTCTTAACTTGGTAATCTAGACAAAGAATTTCAGAGTAAAACTCAGAAAGTAAAAATCAAAGTTGTTATAAAAATAAAAGTTATAATGAAAGTTACAATAAAGATAAATGCAAGTATCACAAAAATAAGGATCAATGAAATAAAATGTAGTCATTGAAAAAAAATCATTGAAATTGAAAACTGTGATAAAATTAGTTGATCAGAAGAAGGCAAAAATAAAAATATTTAAAGCAAAAAAGGTGTACAACAAACATATGGCGGTTTATTCCATCTGATGGGAAAATTTAGATGAAATGGGTAAGGATTGAAAAATATGAGTGACTAGAATTGAGATGAAAAGAGATAAAATATCTTAATAAAACAATTGCCCTTAAAAATAAACTTACCAGCATATAGATTTCATCAGTTGCATCTGCTGTAGAAAGACACTAGCCCTTGATTGCTATCTGAATAAATATTACTAAACTATCAGGGTGCAAATGAGCCATGTCCAATCTCATTTGTTTCTGAGAAAAGGAAAAGAAAAATGTCGCCCTGACTTCAGAACTGGAGAAGAAGCAAGAAGAGAAAATTTGTAAGTCACTCTCACAGAGATAGAAGCAGAAACTATAAACACAATCTTAGCAAATCAAATTTTCTGTGTATTAAAGCATTTCATGGGAATTTTATTCCAGAAATGAAAATGTTGTTGAGCACCATAAAAATCTCTTAAACTACCTCACAATATCAATAAATTGAAGGAGAAAGTAATTACTTCCATTGATGGAAAAAGTAATTTGATAAAAATTCAACACACCTTCATAAAAAAATCAGTGATTAAAACTAAGAAAAAAAGCTAGGGAAATCTGAATATATTTCAACAAAATAAGTCATAAAACTTTCTCAGGGAATTTGTGTTAAATAATACACAACATGTTGTCTAACAAACTAAACTGAAAGCCAATGAAAGGGGAAGTCCATAAAAATCTGCAAGTATTGAGACATGAAAGAGATTGGTAAATAACCATGAGCCAGAGAAGAAACTAGTAGAAATGAGAAAAAAATCATAAACTGAATGAATGAATGCCAGCATCACAGCATGTGTGGGAGAATCTAACAGAACCATATGGCACAAAAAGAGTTTCTCAAACAATGATCTGATCTTCAAAAGAAAGAGAGAGAGAAGGAGAGAGAAAGAGAGAGGCAGAGAGAGAGAGGATTAAAGCCAGAGCAGCCAAAAGAACGAGGCAACAAAATATGAAAGACAGAGGGCCATGCCATAGAAACAGAAACGCAATAGAGGAAAAAATCTTGATGAAGCCACGTTTGAGGATTTATAAAACAAATGGATCTCTGAACAAGGTGATCACAAAAAAAATGGGGAAAAAAGACACAATTTCCTTTATCAGGAACAAAGAGAAAAGGTGACATTTCTCACAATGCTGAAAATAATAAAGGGAAATAAAGAAATATTAGGAACAAGTTCATGTCAGCACAGCAGCTACATGGATGAGATGGATAAATTCATTGAGAGGCACAAAACATGAAACGAACCAAGAAGACCAATGGAAAGTCCTTGTATTTATTTCGTCAACCAAATTTGTATTGAAACCCTTATCGTTTACACACAATCTTTCAGCCCAGACGTCTTTAGCTTTGAGAAGCAAATATGTCCTCAGCACTCGGGAGGTTTTTGAACCACAGTGGACAGCAGACAGACATAGTGCCATGGCTCAGACATAGTGTGCGTGTCCCTCAAATCACCATGTGCTGAAACTCAATCCTCCCTCTGGGCCATTATGAGCACAGACACTTTATCTGACCATAGTATGTCAAGGTGGGCCTTTGGGGTGAGATTAGAATTAGATGAGGTCATTAGGGTGGAGCCCCAAATTGAATCCTAGCAGCTTTAGGAGACACACACTTGTGCTACCTCATCTCTTATCCCTTCCCTCTTTCCCCACTGTGAGCTTTGGACTACCACAGGACCCTGTCAAAAGACACACCCCTCTCCAGGCCATACCCCTGTGCCTCACACTTTCAGAACCTTGAGTCAAAAACTAAGCCCCTCTTCTTCATAAACTAGCCCGTCTCAGACACAATGTGCTGAACCTGGCCCGTCATCAGAATGCACCATAGACAAAAGGCACTTATCTTAGTTGATCTCAGCAATACAGGTTTGGTTTAATAATCTGAAATCAATCAGTGCCATTCGCTTCAATAACAGGCTTAAAAGAACAAAAACTCATGTCATTAGTTGAGACAACTTACTGTAAATTTCAACACTGGTGAATTTGAAGCCCCCTTATTATATAACTAGCAGCCGGAGGAACTTTCTAGAACCTGTTTAAGGTTACCTGATACTTACTGGCAAGAGGGGACAAACGTCTATGCTTGCCGTTCCATTTGTACCACATGAGATCAAACAAGATGACACAATGACACAAAAACTGAGAAAAAGAAGGAAAGTTGTCTGTATTTGCAAAGACACAATACATAGAATATTCCATTAAAAGCTTGTAATTCGGTAGCTAAAAATAAACTTAACAAGGCCACAGGATATAGCCATACAAAACTCAAATGTGTGTCTAGAAACTGTGATGGACAGATAAAAACTGAAATTAAAATAATACCAAAATAATGCTACTGGCCTGAATTTGATTCCCCAACCCCCACGTAAATCCAGATACAAAAAAGGGGTAGAGTCATCTGGTGTTTGTCTGCAGTGGCAAGAGACCCTGGCATGCCCATACAAACACACATGTACACAGAAGCACATGTGCAGATAAATAAACATTAAAATATATGAAATACATAGTGTCCAAACATTGCTGAATTAACTCAAAGAGAAGCCCAAACACGCAGAGACAGAAAGCATGCAACAGCATATCTCAATTCAATATTCCTGATTTCAACTGTAGATGTGCTCTGGGGAGTGGTGCATGCCTTTATTTCTGGCACTTGGGAGGCTGAGGCAGGAGGGTTTGCAGAGTGAGCTCCAGTTCAGCTTGGGGTAGAGTGAGACCTTGCCTGGGGAAAAAAAAAAGTCAATTATAAATGGATAAAATCCCAATCAAAATCACAAAATTTTCTTAACTGATAAGCTGTCTCTAAAATGTGTATGGTAATGCAACACACTTTAAAATGAATTTTGGAGAATTACACTATGTGCCTTACCACAAAGCTGGAGTCATCTATTGTGTTATTGGTAAAGACAGACAGAGTACACGGATGGAGAACATCAGGAAGTGGACATAGAAAAAAATACATATATTTTAATTTTAACAAAACTGCAGGTATAATCCACACAGGAAAGAAGAGCCTTTTCAGTGAGTGGCATTTGAACAATCAAATGTCCAGGCTGACCATAGAGAAGGTCAACCCTTACCTCACACTATGTAGACTAGTTGGGGATAAGTCATCTACCCAAACAGAAAAGTAGCTCAAGTTGTAAAGTTTCTGGTTACAAACAGCAAGACAGCTACAACCCTGTGGTAGGCAAACGTTTCCTATAGCCAATAAACATAAAAAGAAAAATCCTGATGGAACTTCTTGACAATCAAAAGCTTTCATTCCTCCTAAGAGATGAGAAGAAGACACTTACAGAACAGATAGCCACAAGGAGCTGGTGGCCTTCCTAAGAAGAAAACAACCAAAACCACAGATCTAGTTGAGCCCAGATTTCATCCAAGGATATACAGCAATGCTAAATAAATGCTGGAATTACACTCCAGATCTTTGGTCTTCAGGAAAAAGAAGTCGATACTATGAGTTAAGAAAGAAGCGCACACTCTGTGAAGATCCCAGAGGTTCAAAGACATGCTGACTGTTTAGCTTGACTGGAAACCAGCAGATCATAGCTGAAGAGACAGGAGCTTGCCTGCAAAGCCTAAGGACCTGGGTTCAATTCCCCAGTACCTGTGTAAAGCCAGATGTACAAAGTAGAGCCTGCATCTGGAGTTTGTTTGCAGCAGCTGGAGGCTCTGGGGCGCCGGTTCTCAGTTCTCTCTGTTGTCTCTATCTCTATTGCTCTGCTTGCAAATAAATAATAATAATAATAATAATGTTGTAGTCAGGCACAGGTCACTGGGATGAATCTCTAAACCAGGCACAATTTTGGGGTGGAAAGAATTTATTGAAGTAACAGACCCAAGGGAAGTTAAGGAAAATTCTGGCCCCTTTTACAGAAGCAAGCAGAGAGAGAAACAGCACCTCCGGAAGCAAGCAAACAAGCACACTGTAATTCACAAAATGCAGAACTGCCAGATTGACTACAAATGAGTTTCAGGGAACTTTTGGGGGTGATGAAACCACACAACGCAATGACTGTGATGGGGTCCATCTATCAAAATGAGTCATATTATACCCTTATAACAATGAACTATATTTCATGCAAATTATCTCTCAAAAAAGCAAATTTTACAAGAACACAAACATAGTTGAAAGACAAGTCAACGGCTGGGTGAATATAATTACGACACGTGCTGCTTTATCACACGGGGAGGGGGCAGGAGAGGAGGCTCTCTTCTTATGAAGTAATGCCTGTTAATTTTTGAAAGTTTGGGCACCGCACAAGAGCACGCAGTTGAGAACTGGAATTTAGAGGGAAATGCTCTCAGCTGTGTGTACAGATTGACAGGCCTCGGTGACATGGTTTTATATGTGTACTTACAATATGAATATATCTTATCATGTTAGATTTCCAATGCGAGAAAAGACATGGAAAACCAACCGCAGAAGAGCGAGGTTTGTTTTGACTGACAGTTTTCGGGGCTTTCATCCATACTGCTTTGGGATGGGGATACAGTGGTGCTGGGTTTTGAGTAAATGAACGGATGGTGTCAAAAACTCTCTCCTCTAGAACTTTCCTTACTACCTCTATTGCACAAACAAGAGTTCAAGACACACAGATGATTCGTGATGCTACTGTCGTAGCCTGGAAGTCGGACAAAGTGTACTCAGGCTGGACACACACAAGAAGGGCTCTTACTCTGAAAGGAGTTTTCAGTGGCCCTTCCATCACTATAGCAATAGTGATACAGGCTATTTGTCTAGTGGTTCATAAACATGGTCCAAGAACCTCTGGGGGATTCAAGAAGAAAATCGTAAAGTTTTGGGGCTCATGTCCTAAAGTCAGAGCATGGGTTCCAGTCCTGGTTTCATGTCTTAGTGGCTGTGAGATCCTGGCCAGGAGCTCACATTGGGGTGAGCAGGAGCTATTTGCCTCATAGCTCAATTAAAAGAAAAGAAAAAAAATAAAAGAGACTGGCCCAGTTCCCTTCTGGCACATTCCACCAATGACTGAACACTGCCCCCCTAGATCCCACCCCTTAAAGGCTCCACTACCTCTCACCAGCTTCAAGATGAGGAGTAAGACTTTACTAGATGCCTTTTCTTGACATTCAAGGTCCAAACTTTAGGGAAAATATATGGACATAATAGATACATCAAAATTATTATGGGGGCTGGAGAGATGGCTCAGCGGTTAAGTCACTTGCCTCCAGTGCCTAAGGCCCTGGGTTCAATTCCCCAGGACCCACATAAGCCAGACCCACAAGGTGGTGGCCCTGGTGTGCTCTCTCTCTCTCTCTCTCTCCTTTATGAATAAATAAAATATAAAAAAAATTATTATGGAAGGCTGGAGCGATGGCTCAGTGGTTAAGGCACTTGCCTCCAGTGCCTAAGGCCCTGGGTTCAATTCCCCAGGACTCACATAAGCCAGATCCACAAGGTGGTGGCCCTGGCGCATTCTCAGTCTCTCTCTCTCTCTCTCTCTCTCTCTCTCTCTCTCTCTCTCTCTTTCTCTCTCTGCTTGAAAATGAATAAATAAAATATTTAAAAATTTAAAAAAATTATTATGGAATGACCTACTTTTCTAAATTTAACTTCTGTCATTTTAACTTTGTTCTTACATGAGTAAATATTTCTCGAATGTATAGCGTCTAATGACTGCATAAGTTTCCCATGGTAAAATGTCCCAAAGTAGATTTATGTATGCATTTCTGAAAATTTTAGCAACTTAAGAAGCTGTGTGTGCACGTGTGTGTACAAGTAGCCATATATATACATATATATATATAAACTCTTTTGTGTATCTCTTATTATTTCCTGTTACCAAAAGGTGATTTCACGTGATTAAAACGAGGCTCACAGAAATAAAATCAGAGCTATTTAAAAACTTGGATCATTGGTGTGAACAATATTCTTTTCCCCACCTCCAGGGAAAGGTGTGGAGCATTCTATAAATGTCTACTTTTAGCTGCGTACTTTCTAGCTTGTCCATGACTGATAACTAGCAGGGGGACATCTTGTGGCAGTTTCAGTGTGTAGATGGACACCTATTTGACCTAAACTTGGCATTGATCTGGTGGCCCATAGACTCAGCTCAAGAACCAGGATTCTCCTGTTTCATTTACAGTGATCTCTGACTAAGCAAGGAATATAAGGCCAGCATGGTATATACCCTAAAGAGATGGTGGGCATTCCTATTTGGGAATACTGAGGATACGAAGTGGATTATTGCATATATAAATGCTTAATTTAGCTAACACTAAAACTGTCAGCTCTATGGTCATCTCAAAAAGTTCATAAATCTTCACAGGCCGATAGAGTCCCCAAATTTAGGAACAGCTGACTCATGTATTATGAGTCGCTGTTGTTGCCTGGGGCATGCTTGATGATGTCCCACAGGACTCAGGTTGGACTCACACAGGAAAGGACTCTTACTCTGAAAGGGGATTTCAGTGTGCCCTCTATCACCACAGCCCCTAGAGTCTGTTCATGATGATAGACACTCACCGGAGCACCATAAGTAGGTTGGAAATCGGCTAGACCAGTCATCATCATTGGATAAAAGGACTTCTAAAGCAAAGAGTTAAACAGCCAGACAGTCTTGTGCCGCGCATACTGGAAGGAAGCGGAACAAGTGAAGGTTAAATTTAGCTTTGAATATCTGCAGCTGTAAAGGGTTGGTCACAAAGCAGAACGCAAGCCAGAGCCCGTGACACCCTGGAGTGAGAACGAACCAGAGAGCCCACTTGAACTTGAACCTGAGCCCAGTCAAGACAAGGCAATGAGAGGTGTGTCCCGTCAGGGTTCTGAAAGGAGAATTACTTGGGAAAGGGGAAAGGAAGATGGCTCAGAGGCTCAGGGCGGCACCCTGGCTGGTTCTCATTTTTTGATGTTTAAGGAAACCACAGAGCTCAGATCTGAGGTCCTCCTGTTCCCCATCATTCTGTCTAGCATGGAAAACCTATGACAACCTATTATAGGTCCACAATCCCTTACCAGCAGCTGCAAACTCTATAAAAGGCTCTGCAAGCCCTGTTTTCCAGAAAGTTTATGGCAAACTCGTATGGTGACAGACCTTGACCTGAGGACAAATGGAGCTGTTTATAGGTGTCCCTCAGCCTCTGAGTGACTATGTGGATTGTCCGCGGTGGAAAGGTTCACGTGTTTAATGCCAAAGTTTCTGTGCAGGTCCTGCTGGAGCCTTTTACTTCTCCAAACATGCGTGAGAAACAACGCTTCCAAAATACAAAACCGCTTGTTCTGAAGGTTCCAGGCAAAAGAATATGGATTTGAAAGAATTAGTGTGTTAGGTTGCATGTATCTGCTAATTTTAATATCCATATTTTTATTTGCTTGTGTTTTTTTTTTTTCATGTAGGATCTCACTCCAGCCCAGGTGGACCTGGAATTCATTATGAAGTCTTAGGCTGGCCTCAAACTCACAGTAATCTTCTGACCTCTGCCTCCTGAGTGCTGGGTTTAAAGGCATAGTCTCCAGCATACGCTACCTCACATATAATTTTAATATTAATATATGCCCTATAAACATATATATATTTATATGTTTCTATAATTACATACAAATAATTTTCTATACAGTTTTCTTTATGTTTTTAACTATAATGAATAGTCATTCTCATGACTGTCTTCACTGATGACTATTTTTTATGGTAATGCACTTATTGGTCAGTAATATATCTTATTTCAGGAAATTAAATGTTCAAGTTCTTGTCAACCATTTTTAGTTACCTGGTTTCTCATAATCAAGTGATAAGACCACTTTACACCATCTCTCTATAAATGCCTCATCAGATGCTTGATTCAAAAATACCTTTTCCAGGCCTTGGCATAGACTAGATCTTCTTGACTGTCTTTTAAAGACCACGGGCTTCTAATTTTTGATTGTTCCTCCTGCCAAGTTTTATTTTTTTCATGACTTGCGATTATTTTAGAAAGTACGTTTTTACCCATTTGTGACCGCTACCTTCTCGTTGGGAGGAAACACCAAGCTAGAAGCAGCTTATGGGACAGGTTTATCTCAGGATTCCAGTCTCAAGGAGAAGTTGCATGATGTTATGGCACAGCAGAGGCTGGGCATCACATCTTGCCACAGCGGCTGGGAAGCAGCAGTAAGAATGAGATGGTTAGCTAACACCTAGGAGGGCCAAGCTAATACACTTCACGGACCGCTTCCAATGACACACCTCCTCCAGCAAGGCTCCACCTTCCAAGTTAATACCAGCTGGGGACTCAGTTTTCAAAATACAGGAGGGAACATTTTCCACTTAAACCACCACACTATGGGTACAAAAATTTCTTTTAAGCTTTCTTCCAGATAGCTTCATCTTACTTGGTTAACCTGTAATTCATGTGAAGTTAAGTTTTTCTATGGTGTAAGGGAAACGTCAGTCATCATTCTTCCATACCGATAATCTAGTTTTTCCTACTGTAAAAAAAAATCATTATTTCCTCATTGAATAGCCTTTATATTATCTTTGAAAAAAATTAATTAAGCATGCATGTATGGCTCTATTTTTGGACTCTTTGGTGTACTTCATTAACCTGTATGCCTGTTCTTGTACCAATACCACACTGATAAATTACTGTGCTTTTATGGCTCACAGTGAAATTAGGAAATGTAAATATTTTATCCAGGCTTTACAACAGAAACTTTGTCTATTCTAGATATTCTTCTTTATGTAAACATTTCAATTGGCTTCTGGAAATTTTATGTTCAAAAAAGCAACCCAAAAATGTTTGCACTGGGTAACATTGAAATATCTGTGTATTTATTTATACCTTTATTTCTCCTTAAAGATATTGTACTTCTCAGTATACTATTCCTCGGGGGTAGAAATGGATTGGGTTGATTTTTATATTGACTGAGTATTCTCACATGGCTGAAGAAATGTTGTAGTTCTGGTGTTTTTCTTTCTTTGTGTATGTAGGGTGGTGGTGGTGGTGGTGGTGGTAGTGGTGTGTGTGTGTGTGGTATGCTCTCATACTCCTCTGTCACACATCCATATACTTCAGAGAGAGAGAGAGAGAAAGAGAGAGAGAGAGAGAGAGAGAGAGAGAGACCTTCTTTAAATGAATGAGACATAGCAACTCTTTTGTCTCTGGTCCCATAAGAATGAAGTTACACAAGTATAGTCATACCCAGCCGTTCACTTGGGTCCTGGGGAATCAAACTTCTGTGGCTTCAGGTCCCCTCGGGTTCTCATGCTTGTGGCCAGCACTCATACCTTCTGAGTCCTAGTTCTGATGTTTTCTCTGGTTAAAGGAGATGTTCTGGTTCATGTTTGTATCATCTGAAATTGAAGGTTTTACTTCATCCATTTCAGTCTTCCCATTTCTCCCCCTCCTCTCTCCTCTCCTTCTTTCTCTCCCCTTAGTGTCTTAGAGAAGTGAAGGAATGTCCCCATCTTGTTTGTATCATACACGTAAAGTCCTGTGAGTGCTGCTACCCACAGGCTTTAGATAGGAAGACACTCTAGTTATATTGAAGTTTTCTTTCAGTTCCTAGTTTTTGAGGGTTTTTTTATGTGCACATCCTAAATTTTGTCTAAGAGAATTTTAAAGGTATCAAAATTGTCAGAAGATTTTTTTAACTTTACACTCTTTTACTTGGGAAATTGCATTAATTGATTAATATTTAGTGATCACATCAACCTAGTATCACTGGCATAAGACTTGCTTTATCATCATGTATTGTTAATTTTATATATTGGTAAATCCAATTCACAAAACATTCAAGAGGAATTTTTTTTACAACTGGCATCAAGAATGAATATTGGTCTCTAGTTTCTTCTTCAGTGATGTCTTCATCTGCTTTCTGATTAGTAAGTAACCCTGGATTCTTGGAATGAGTGGTGAAGGTTTCTTTGTGCTTTGAATAAATGTGTGTAGTCACTAGTTTCCTCATAGGTATTTGATCAAATTCATCAATCAAGCAATCTAATCTGTCCACACAAGAAAAAGTCGTTTTTCAACAGTTTTAATTATATCATATATTTAACTGTTCTATTTCTTATTAGGCAATTTTTATTTTTTTACTTAGGTAATTTTTTCTTTTTACCTAGCTTTTGCATCTTACCAGCATATTGTGGTCCACAGTTTTCTGTCACTATCTCTAGGATCCATAATGACGTCTCGCTTTCACCCCCAGCACTGGGAATTTGTCTTCTCTCATTTTCTTCATCAGTTTACTTATAGTCCCATCTATGATCCTTTTGAAACCAAATTTTAGTTTAAATTTCCTGTTTTATTGTATTCATTTATTTTATTTAGTTAATTATTATTATTGGTTTTTCCAGGTAGGGTCTCCCTCTAGCCCAGGCTGACCTAGAATCACCACATAGACTCAGGATGGCCTGGAACTCCTGGTGATTCTTCTACTTCTGCCTCCCCACTGCTGGGATTAAAAGCGTATGCCACCACATCTAGTTCTATTTTATTTTTTAATACTTTTTCCTTATTTATTAATTTGAATGTAATCACCTCTTATTGTCCTCCAAGGTTGGAACTGTATAGGTCTTTCATTAGAGTACTTCTTTGAATTTGCAGTTTATAATTCATGGTATCCCGCTTCATGTAAAATATGTGGACATTGATATTGTACACCTTAGAGTCTTTTTATCTGTGCTCAGTAGCCAGTGACTTCAGACAGTTGTATAAAAAGCAGTGGTCATTTCCTGGCTGTTTTCTGTGCCAACGAGAAGGTACTGGCTATAATCTGGAGTCAGGTTTTCCTTCTGTGTTCTGACCTTTCACCTACCATTTGATGGGCATTTCTGTATGGCAGGAGTTGTCAGACTTTTCCTGTAGAGGATGGGACAATACATATTTCAGACTTTGTGGGCTCTTTTGTTTCCCTGTAAGACTTCATATAAAAGCGTGTAGGGGTGAGGGGGGGATTGCTGCCCTGTGTCATTAGATCATCCCTAAAAGCAATTTAAGGATATTCCAGGTTCTGCCCAGCTCACACACAGTCTCTTTAACCAGCTCTCTCTTCAGATGCATCTGGGCAGCTTCTCTTTTATTATTATAAATAACATTGGGATGTGAGTTCCCACCCACAAATGTGCTTGCATGTTTGAATTCTTCTTTAATTGTGATTTGCCTGGCACAGGGTAAATGTCAAGATATATTTATTGGATGGATCCATTATTAAATACCTTTTATGGAAAAAATATATATATATACTACTCTGGCTTCTAATTGAAAGGAGGGTCAAGTTTACCTGGAGAAAACATTGTAGAGAGACAGAGTAGATGTTCAGATTTCCAGCTGTATAATATTGGTCAAGTCGGTTAAAGTCTTTGAGTCTCAGTTTCCTGTTTAAAAGGATAGAATAACGACTTCTGAGAGATTTGTAGTGTAGTTTGGGTTAACATAAAATGTCACTGTGTGTGGCGCTAAGTAGGTATAGGGACCCAACTATGTGACTTAGTCATACTTCTGTTACTATTCACTTCTTTGCTTGTTCATAGCATGGATGCTTTGAGGCCATGGCCTAGGGGTCTTTGAAATTTTACATGAATTTGCATACATTTGCATGGACAGAGCAGTATTATTATTGTTAAGTTACTCAGATCTCAGCTTTGCATGGTACACATTAAAAAAAAAAACAACCAGGGTTCTAATTTCACAGCTTGCTCTTGACATTAGGGTCAGTACAATCTGGACACAAAGAAATAACAGATTTTCCCTAGAACTGTGTCTAAATACCAAAAGTACACTCACATATTGGCAATGAAACAGAAGGTCTGCCATGTCCTGTCTTTGTCCCAATACCAAAAACATACTTGCACATTCACACACACACAGTGACACAGTATGTCTGACATGTCCTGCCTCTCCTGAAGAAGTTTGGATGATCTTGGTACTTTGACAATTAGACCTAACCTGACTTATTTTCTATTCATCTCACACACAAATGAGCTTAGAAAACTTATTTTTGTTTGTATAAGACAAAGATAAATATGCATGGATGATTAAAGAAAAAAAAGAAGTTAAAACACAGCTGGGATCCAAATACATTGTTGAAAAAAAAAAAACATATTGTAGGTCAGACCCTGGGATGGGTTTTCTACAGGAAAAAACTAAAAGGAATATTCCAGATCGACAGATAAGGGCCATTCCTTGTCTCTCTGCAGACTGTGCAGAAGTGTCCTTTGCACAGCATATATACGCTAGAAGGGACCTTTCAGCACTCAGTAACAGCAAGTAAACTGTACTTACGCAGCACTTGTAAATTGCTCAAGATTACCCAACAGCCCTTGCGGAAGCTACAAGGTGTCTGGTGCCATGGTTGCTGTGATGGTGTGTGATGATCCAGTCCTCTGCGTGTGACCACCCTACCCCTGCCCATTGTCGTCCAGGAAGCTTCACATCTCCTTGACCTGGAATGCTGGTTTAAGACTTTTTCATGTCCTAACTCCAAGCCTACTGAACTCCCAGCCAATTCCCCATCCCTACCACAGACCCTGTGACTCCAGAACTTGCTGATGATGGGTGAATCCAAAATGCATTAATTAGTCGTTTGAACATGAAATCCGAAGGTTGGGTAGGAATCTCCAGAGGAAGTAAGGGAGAGGGAACAATGTGTTCTTTTCCAACCATTCTTCCAGAACAGTACTGTTCACAGAACTGTAAGTTGAGCTACACAGGTGATTAAAACATTTAGTAGCTGTTTACAAAAGGGGAAAAATAAGCTGGAATTAATTTTTAATAAAATCTTATTTAACTTGGTATATCCAAAATATCAATCATTTCAACATGTAATAAGTATAAAATTGTCAATGAAATGTTTTGCATTTTATTGATTCTTTGAAAAAGGGATGTTTATATACTATAGATAATGTATATAAAATATGAATGTATGTGTGTTATATATGTAGCATATATATGTATACACACATATATACCATACACACATATATATGTGTGAGAATTCTTGTTACATTCTAATATGTGTGTGTGTGCATGTGTGTGTGTGTGTGTGTGTGTGTGTGTAGCTTGTCTCAACTCAGAGGAGCCACTGATAGAGACATGAACAAATGTCTATTTAGCTCATATAGATCATTGATGAACCTCTCTCCAGAAGATAATGTTGCCTTCTTTTTTGTTTTGTTTGGTTTTGTGGTTTTTCGAGGTAGGGTCTCTCTCTAGTCCAGGCTGACCTGGAATTCACTCTGTAGTCTCAGGGTGGCCTTGAATTCATGGCGATCCTCCTACCTCTGCCTCCCGAGTGCTGGGATTAAAGGCATGTGCCACCATGCCCGGCTTTTATTTTTTATTTTTATTTTTATTTTTTTTTTTGGTGTTGCCATTCTTAAGAATTAACTAAACAAAAACTACCATATTGATAGTATTGCTCTGAGCCTTACTTTGTGGCATTTATGACTATGTGAGTTGTCTTGTTTACTGGGTTACTTTGTTTCAGTCTGTCTCCCAGAAGAACGTGAGCTCTGTGAGACTAGGAACTACGCTCTCTGTTGGATTGATGATGCAGTTGGTTCGCACTAAGTACTCATTGCAAGTAAGTTTATCAAACGCCAATGAGCAGTGGGCAAGAGGGATGTGGGGAAGATCTTGGCATATGGAATACCTACAGCATTGTGGGTTGTGTGTTGGTAGTGTGGGGGGATGTGCAGGTGACAGACAGGGGATAGGAATCACTGAGGATTCCTTCAAGGCCCCTTCTTCAACACACAAATTTATCCCAAGCCACAGCTCTCTCCTGCAGGTTTGGTGTAGCAGTTACCTTCTCATTGTGGAGACCAAACATTCAAACAGAAGCATCTCATGGGAAGAAAGGGTTTATTCTGGCTTACAGTTCCGAGGGGAAGTTTCACGACGGCAGGAAAAGACAGCAGAGCAGTCAGTCATGGTGCCACATCTTGTCGCGGCAGCAGAGAAGCTGCTGAAGGAGTGAGCTAGCCAGCATAGGCAAGGGAGCTGGAGTCCACCCACAGGGACACACCTCCTCCAGCAAGGCTCCACTTGCTGAAGCCCTAAAACTTTCCAAAATTGAAATCAGCTGAAGACAACATATCCAAAACACATCAGCTTTTAAAGTTTTTAAAATTACATTTATTCATTTTCAAGGAGAGAGAGAGAGAGAGAGAGAGAGAGAGAGAGAGAGAGAGAGAGAGAAAATGCACCAGGGCCACCACCTTGTGGGTCTGGGGAATTGAACTCCGGGCCTTAAGCACTGGAGGCAAGTGCCTTAACCACTGAGCAATCTCTCCAGCCTTTTAATATCTATCAAAACACATCAGCTTATATCTGCAGTTGGCCAACCCAGGAAAATTACTCATTGTGTTGAATGATTAATTCATCAGCTTACAATTTTTTTTTTCTCCTGGAGCTTAAGCCTTGTAGAACCAAACCAATGTCATCTGCACAGAAGTGTTTTTTTCTTTCTGTCCTCAGCAAAATGGTTTTATGATTGGCCCATACGGAGGCATGCCTTTGTAATTCACTCCTTGGTGTTGAGTAGTATTTTTTTACTGGGTGGATGTAACACAGCTTATCTCTCCATTGTCTGTCTTGTTATGACCATTTGAGTTGAGTCTACTTTCAAGCTAAGAATAGATTGGTTATGATCATTTTCTAAATGGTTTGTGCAGACAAGCTTTCATTTATTTGAGTCAATGATCAGAGCGGGTATAGTGGACTATTTTGTAACAGTAATTTTAAATTCACACCAAACGATCGGAATGGTTGGCCAAGGCAACATTTTGCAGCTTTGTTATTGGCACTACATTCTCACCAGCACTCAGTATGGTTCACCGTTTTAATTTTGGAATTTCAGTGGGGTCTCCTTGTAGGTTGACGTTTTGACTAATAACACGGAACGTGTTTTTCATGTATATGCTGATCATTTATTTTCTTTTCCCCTTAGTGACGTGCTTGTTTAAATCTTCTGCCTGCTTTTAAAACTGGGTTACTTGCTTTCTCATTTTAAGTATAATCTACATTTATTTCCTATGAAGACTTTGTCAGAGCAATATTTAATATAGTTTCCTAATGTTTCTTTTCATTTTCTTAATAACTTCTTCTGAGTAAGTCAGAATTTCATTTGCAATAAAGTTAAAATTTTATTTATTTATTTATTTACAGTTTATGCATTTAATTTCCCCCTTTGGGAATCTTTGCCAGTTACAAATCATAAAGTTTTCATCTGATTATTTCTAATATTAACTTTCATCTTTAAGTATTATATATCATTTCATATATATTATATTATATTAAGTAATATCATATATATAATTTTTATATAAGAGAACATTTGTTTTTATGTACAAATGTTTTCTTTTTATTTAATACTTACCTTCATTGAATTTTTAGATAAAGTTTTCAAACCATCTGTGAATATGTTTCCTTGTTTGGTACTCTCTTCTCTTGTTAATCATCATCTGGATACTGTGCTTTTGTAAAAAGTCTTAAATCAGAAAGTATCAGTCATCTGATTGTTTTTGCCCATGTTTGGAAATTTGCTGGATGTTCTTAGTTCTTTTTATTGTCCTATAAGTTTTCACAGCATCTTGACAACTTCTATGAAACAGATTTGCAAAATTTTACTTGGGATTGTGATTAACATACAAGTCAATTTACGTATTATTGTCAGTGTAGACATTGTGAGAAGCATCTTTTTTTAAAATATTTTTTTTATTCATTTTCAAGCAGAGAGAGAGAGAGAGAGAGAGAGAGAGAGAGAGAGAGAGAGAGAGAGAGAGAGAGAGAGAGAGAGCGAGAGCACCAGGGTCTGGCTTATGTGGGACCTGGGGAATTGAACCTAGGGCCTTAGGCACTGGAGGTAAGTGCCTTAACCGCTAAGCCATCTCTCCAGCCCGTGAGAAGCATCTTGTTTTCTGATTGTTTGTGTCTTTATTGCCTTCTCAGAAAAATTTTGTGGTTTTTAATGGTGGATCTTGTAAGAGTTTTTAAATTTTATCTGATCTCAGGTTTAAAATGCAATTATTTTAATTTCAATTTCCAATAGTTTATTGCTAAACTAGAAAGATAAATTGATTTTTATATATGAACTCACTGAATTCTTTTATGAACTTTAGATTATTTTTGAATTTTTTTCTATGTATTCAATACTACCATCTGCAAATGAAGTCATAGCTTTGTTACTCTTTAAATGTTCTTGATTCCTTCTTCTTACTTTATTCCATTGGCTACTAAATCTAACAAATTATTTTAAAATTATGAGCAGGAACCCTTTGCCTTGTTCCCTAAAATAGAGGGGAAAGTGTAGCATTTCATGATTATGTATGATGCTAGCTTCGTAGATCCTTTTATGAGGTGTAGAATGCCTCTTTTTCTTTCTACTTTGCTGAGAGTTTTCCCCTAAATTTATTTTGAATGTTTGTCTGGGTTTCTCTACTTATAATTAAATAAGTACATTATATAAGTACGTTAATTTTAAAAAAATAATCTAATGAATTTCAATCTTTGATTTTAATGATTTTAATGTTAAAAATATTATATTCCTTGGTTTTACTGAATTTTATTATGTTTATATATGTTACATATATATTATATATCATGTTATGAATCACTACATTATGCTTGCATTGGTTTATGTACATGTGTATATGCCTATGTAAACAAATTTGTTAAGACTTTAAGTTTTTTTATGTACAGTAAAAATGATATTTTGGTCTGTAGTTTTATTTTGTTGGGATGTTTTTATTTATGTTGAGTTGTAGTAACAAAGTTATCTTGACTTCATTAAGTTATCTTAGTGACATTTTTCTTTAAGTTTAGGATGAAGCTAGAAGTTTAGTATGATTCGTATTATTTCGTCCTTAAATATGTGTTGGATTAACTACTAATTCTTGAGCCACAAAATTTTGCAGGTAGAAGCATTTCTAGCTAAAATTTTAATTTCTTTAATAGATGCAGAGCTGTCTTTACTTTCCATTTCACTTTGGGTCAATAATAGCAATTTGTGTCACTTGAGAAAGTTGTCCATTTACTGTAAGTGGTCAAATTTGTCCACATAATATTGTCCATACTATCTTTTTATAGTGTAATGTCGGTTGGATCTGTAGCAATGCCTCCTCTGTCAGTATGGGGACACTTGCCGCTTGTTTCTTCTCCTTATTTCTGATTAAATTGGCTAGGATTTTATTATCTCTTATAAGCTCATTAAATTACATTTTAGCATCATTGATTTCTTTTATTGTTTGTCCACATTTCATTTTGTTGTTTTCAGATGCTTCTTTATTTACTTAACTTTATTTTTTAAAGTATTTTATTTATTATTCATTTTCAACCAGAGAGAGAGAGAGAGAGAGAGAGAGAGAGAGAGAGAGAGAGAGAGAGAGAGAACGAGCACCAGGGCCACCACCTTGTGGAACTGGCTTATGTGGGTACTGGGAAATTGAACCGGGGGCCTTAGGCACTGGAGACAAGTGCCTTAACCGCTGAGCCATCTCTCCAGCCCTACTTAAGTTTATTTCTCTTTCCTTAGGCTTTCCTCCTTTTCTCCCTTCTCACCATGGAAGCTTACAATACTGCTTTGGACTTTTTTCCTTTTCCATTTTGAGTATTTAATGCTTAACAATTTCCTCTAAGGACTCTTTGAGATGCATCTTCCAACTTTTGATCCATTGTATTTTAATTTATTTTAATGTAAAGGAATACTTTTATAACTAATATAATACTTGCCTTTTTGTTCTATAGTTTATTTAGAACTGTTTTGTTCAACTATAAGCTACTTGGGTCTTTAATATATAACATCACTAATTTAATTTCACTGCTATTCTAGAGTAAAGTTTGAATTCATGGAGACCTGTTTTAAAGCCAATATTTCCTATGGACTTGAAAAAAAAATGTTGTTGGATGGAATGTTAATAACTATTTAGAGAATTCGAATTAGAATTCGAACAGAAGTGTTTTATGCCTCCTGTATACTTAGAATTTTTCTTTCTTTCTTATCTTATTTACTATTGAGAGACATATGTTAAAGATTCCAATATGCTCGTGACTTTATTTAATCTGCTTTGAATTCTTTGAGATTGTAGCTGATTCTTTCAGCAGGTGCACATACAATATTGAGGATATTAAAAATCAAATATTTAAGTAAAATTAGATCTAATAAGAATATATATCTTAAGTGCCTGGGAATTCTTGGAAACAATAGTCAGGACTTCATAGTACCATTTTGGTCACATTTATTCATAAAATGATATCGTCCAGTGATGCGGTGGTTATCCTGTTTTGTCTAAATATAATGGTTTTATTGGAACAGTAACAAGAGCTCTCCTGACACATTTCTCAGAAAAGATCTCATCTTTAAGCAATGCACGATGGTAGACTTGTGGCAAATATGTCAGGCCAATGTTGTCATTATTCCATAAAAGGTTTGAGGAATGGAATAATTGAAATATTAAATGCTAATACATGAATGGTCAAAGGTCAAGACTGTTTACCAATGAGGAAATTCAACTAATTAGATTTTTGCTAAACCTTTCTAATAATCAAGAAATATAAAATAAAGCAGTTTTTCAGTGTTGTCTATTAGCTGAGTAATATATATTAAGACTTTCAATGACTAATGCTGGGAAAGATACAGTATAATTATACTCTCAATAATAGTTAGCTAAGTAATTTAGATAATATATAAAATAAATGCAGTCTGAGTGCTATTGAGCCATAGTAATTATTAGCAAGAGAAAGTCTCATTCATTCATTCATTCATTTAGCTTATTTCTTAGTATCTCTTACATTTTAGGTACAGCATTAAGTGATGGAAACGTAACTCTTAATTGGTAAAATATTTCTATTAGTGTGAACTTAGTTATTCTTTTGATACATGTAGAAATTTATATTATTGGGAAAATAATAATATTGGAGATATTATCCAGTTGTCTCACAATATATGAGTGAGGACACTTATCACGTCACATGTAACTACCAAATTAACTAGAAATACATCATGGATTCATTAGCTACATGAACTATAATATTTCTATATTTTGAAAATATTATCTAAGATAATTTCATCCATTTGTTCACTAAACTGATGCTTATTTGTACTCAATTTGTGCCTGACATTGAACTTGGCATTATAGATAAAAATGACATGCAGACAGACCAAGTCCTTCCCTCTGGGGGTTAATAGTCTAAAGCAAAAATATAATGTCAGAAGAATAATCTGCCTTACAGACTATTTGAAAGATTCCTCCAGTATGATTTTAACTTTTATACAAAAGTAGTTGGAACCAGAATACTCCAGTGTATTGATTATTTTCTGTTTTGTTCAACATATTACCACAAACTTTAGGGGCTCAAAGCACCCCACAGGGTGTTCATCTTGTCGGGTCTGTGGCTCAGGGGACCCTGTCTGTCTTAGGTTGGTTATTGGCAGGAATGAAATCCAGACATCAGTGCCTGGGTTCTCAGCTGGAGGCAGACTGGGGAACTGCATCTGGTTATTGGAAGAGATTTCTTCTCTGGATGTCATCAGACTATAAGAGCTTGAATTTGCAAAGCCTGTGAGGAGAGAAGACCCTAGATTCCGTGGTCTCACTGCTGCAATGCTATGATGGAATGAACTTGCCATAATCTCTTGTCTAGAAGCAAGTCACAGGTCCTGCCCACACTCAGCAATAGGAGGGAACCCTGCAGAGCATAAGCCAGGGGACAGGGGTCAAGGTTGGGGGGTGTGCACCTTAATGTCTGCTTAACATATGAAATAATTTTATAGGGTGGGAGCCAGATATGACAGCTAGGTTTCCAGCTTCTGTGTTTTGATATCTATTGCAAAGTTACCAGTGCCTTCTATATTTTAATTTCCAAATGCAATATTCATCTCCTCTTCAGTCTATTGATGGACATTACATTACAATTTCTGTCAGAACAACAACCATTTGTCCTTGGTTTTCATTTCTGGCCCTTGACTTTGAACTAACCTTGTAGCATTCTGAGAACACCCCAGTTCATGACCAGCAATCTCTTCTCTCTCTCTGTCTCTCTGTCTCTGTCTCTCTCTCTCTCTGGAATGGGCTTCTCATTTCCTTTCCAAAGTGGTTGGCTCTTCTCTCTCTGCTGTACGCAACCACCGTACCATGGATTCAGGTATGGCGAAGCTGGCATTTCACTTGGGCAAAGCTTTCTTAGCTGGAAGCAGAGGAGCTGCGTTTCAGGAAGTTGGTGTTGCACAAGAGTGGCCAACCATGAACTTGGATAACCCATCACCTTTCCTCCTTTGAAGAGATTCTGGGGTGAATGAGGTTGGGCCTGTCTAAATCCTGGCTATTAGCTCACATGTGGAAGACACTGAGGGTGTGGTAATTGTTGTCATTTTTACAATATTGTGATATTAATCTTAGGGAATATTGAATCTCCAAATAGCCCATGACATAAAAAGACCTTTATGGCTCCGAAGGAGCTATTATACTTTATTATCTCACGAATCTTCAGATTTAAAGAGTCCTCAATGAGACCTTGACATAATTAAGCCTAATGAGTCCAAAGGAGTTACAATGGTCTATTGTGTCAATAATTTAGACATGACAGGTCTTTGTTGGAGACAGGCTTTGGTATCCAGAGTCGCCTTGGGTTGGGGAGACAGGACTTGGAGTCTAGTTAGTGAGCTGTGAATGTTCAAGAGGCACTTTGTACATCAAACATCATTTAACAGCTTCAAATAAAACCCTTTTAATGGTAGCTGGGAGCCAGTACCTTCTTCATTGGGGCATTCATTAACATGTATGCCCGCTGTGTGTGTGTGGGGGGGGCTGTGTCAGGTGTAGGCATGCTTAGGTGAAGTAAGACTCAGCCCAGGACCTGAGAGGTCACGGACAAGTAAGTACAGTGGTTAGAGCACTATGGCCCACCGCATGGCTGCCGATTTGGGACAAAGTCTAGGCCCTGTTTTCTGTCATATGCTGCTCATAACTGCCCTTGTGCTCTGGGGGCAGAGGTGAGCAGCTGGGACAGGGACCATTTGAATCAGGTAGTGGAGAATACTTACTATATAGATTGTGTGTGTGTGTGTGTGTGTGTGTGTGTGTGTGTGTGTGTGTGATGTATGTATTTGGGGGGGCATGCATGTGCCACAGCAAGCACGTGGAAGTCTGAGGACAACCTTGGGGTGTTTGGTTTCTCCTTGTTATTTTGTGTATGCCTGTCTTGCTGACCTTCCAGCTTCAGGATTCTCTGCCTCCACCTCCCTTGCATAGGTGCATTGGGATCACAGACATGTACCTCACTTTGCTCCTGGTATTCGTTGGGTGCTAGGGAGTCAAACTCATACAATCAAGTACCTTGAACCACTGAGCCATCTCCCTAACCCCACTATCTGGATGTTTAAGACAAACTTTCCCATCCCTTGGCCTACAGTTTTGAAGATCTTGGGGCCAAGCCGACCTCTAACTCTGCACAAGTTAGAATATCTAGTTTATTCAGCTTATCTCCTTCAGAGTCCATATAATTTTGGGTTGATTCTGTCTTAATACCAATGCAATGTTACAGCCACTTCTCAAAACTATACTCAACACTCCTCTACGGCAAGTCCTGGGATAGGTTTTTGGTGTGATTCCTGGGAGAGAGACAAGGCTTATTTAATGTTAGTGTCATCTGTTCATACCTTAATGGAGAATGTGGTCGGCTTAAAGATTATGTCCTCCAAATCTTCCCTACTTCTCATCTAAAGAAGGCCATTCTTTCTTTCCCTGTGTGTGTAGACTGTAGCTCACTTTTTATCAGCTAGAATACTTCAGATGAGAGGGCATGTCCCTTCTGAGATTATGAAAAGACTGTGGCTTCCATTTTGGATTCTCTCTTACTCTGTCATTCTTGGGGAGGTGCCTGCCACAGATGAGATGTCCCCAATAGGGAAACCAGCTTCTGTGTCATCTGGACTTTGAATCTGTGGAATATCTACAGGGTGAGAGGCTGAGGCTGGCTAGAAACCTCATTAGTGCTCTTAGAAGTAGACTTAGAGGTGGACCTTTGGGGGCCCACCAATAGTGGGGTAAGTTTTCCTGGAAGGGTATCTTGTATCATGCAGGTGTTGACATGCCTATAGCCCAACCTCCCCTCCCCCATAAGCATCTCAAAAATGCTGAGTCATGGTCTCAGCTCAACCCCTTCCTTTCCTGACACAGAGAAGTCTTAAGAATGAGATCGTGAGTGTTTTAAGTCAGGAGGGTGGGAGTGACGGGTTATACATGAAGAAATGACAAGAAACCATTATGGTTGAGGCAAATCAATGGGCATTTCTGGAAGGACATTCCTCCAGGCAGCTCACATGACCTCAGAGTGCTGAGATGATTTCAAAGCTCCTCTCACATCTGCAGATGCTGAGCTGCCTAGCACCATGGTGTCCTCCTTGAAGGTGGAGTGGGCTAGTCTAGACCTATCTAAGCACACATTACTACGTGCATCTTTGAGCTTAACCACACTGTCAGAGACTCCCATGGTCCATGGCTCTCTGGCCTGAAGGAAGAGTTCTCCTTGGCCAAGCTGTAAGCTACTATGTAAGAAAGATGCCTACGATTGTCGCTTCAGTGCTTTGAGGTCCTGCTTTGGCTTGCTCTCAGCTTTCTTGTGTCCAGCTGCCCTGTCATTCTAAGGTCCACGGTTCTGTGTAGGGCTTCCATCGGGTTAGTGGCATTGAGGGTCTAGTCAAGCAAGACCATATTGTCTAACTGGAGTTGCCTCACTGTGGTCTCCAGCATGGAGCAGATGAGTCACAGGTCCAACTGACACCTCCAAATAAAATCTTCCAGAATATCAATTGTAACCTGGTGTGGACAGAGATGACCCTTGTCACAGTACACCCATGAGAAGACATGTCCAATGCCAGGACTCCACAGTGGGTCATTCGGGGACTCTCTACAAAGTTCTAACAGAGAGCTGACAGCACCCAAGGGTAGCACAGAAGCAAGAGCCAATGAAACACGAGCATGGTGGTGACAGTATTGCACTCGCTTTGGATCCTGGGACTGAGGAAGGATATAGGTGGAAATCCAGTGATCTGCATCAGTGAAGAATGGTGTGTGGTATTGGTTCCTGGCTGCAGCAAGTGTGATAACCTAGAACTATGGGACAACCAGGGGACCATGGGGACGGACTGTCATAACTGTTAATCAGTGAACATATGTAGGGGACTCATTCTGACTTGAACGTGATTTCTGAAGAAGGACTCTTTCACATGAGTAAAGACAATGTGGACAGGTGGGGAGGCAGGTGTGGGTAGTAACCCAGACTGAAGTGGGGATAGGAAGGAAGTGTTCTGGAGCAGCTTTCCCCCAACAGGCCCTGTGATTGGAGAGGCATCCTGTGCGAGCAGAGCATACTACAGTCACCATGGGCAGGTATACTGTGGGGGTGGGGGGGGCAGACAGTAAAGGGAGAAGTGTGGTTGGGGCTTGAGCAGCCGTAAGAGTCTAGGTGATGACATTGTAGGCCTGATGGACCTGGCTGATGGGGTCTGCACCTGCACTGAGCTGTGCTTCCAAAGATGAAATATTGCACAGGTAAATGTCAAATGTCCCTTCCCACCCCATCGGTCCAACACACAAATGCAGCCTCCCTATCATACCTTTCCTGAATGGCTTCTCAGAGCCTTTCTGCTCAGGCATATCGGCTAGCCTCTGAAGACTGGGACAGGCCCATCATGATTGTGTGTGTGTGTGTGTGTGTGTGTGTGCAGGTGCGCATAATAGCATTGCAGGTCAGAGGTGAACCCCAGGTATCATCCTTAGGAATGTTCTTCACCTCTTTTTTAAGACAGGCTCTCTCATTGGCCTGAAGCTCACCAATGAGATTAAAATGTCTGACTAGTGATCTTCAGAGATTTCCCCCTAACTCTGCCTCCCCACCCCTGGGATTATGGGCCCATGCTACCATGCATAGCATTTTTATGTAGGTAGGTCCTAATTATTTATGCATGCACCCAAGCACTTTGGTGATAGATCTGGGTTCCTGGACACCCCTTCTATGTTTGTTGCTTTTAAGGTTTTGCTGTCACTTGTTAAAATAGGTTCCCTCTGTCCTTTGCATGCTCTCAGGGTGTCTCCTTGTGCAGAGGATTCATTCATTGAAATGAATCTACTTACAGAGATTCATTACAGAGCCTCTAGGACTAGAATGAACTGAGGGAAGGGGTTTAGGTGTTTTAGGGAAATTAGGATAAGGAGGCACCTTTAACTTGGGTCAGCCTTCCAGGCAACTCCCACAGCACCCAAGCCCTCAGCTCTGCTCTGCAGACATCTTATGGCTGCTGTTAACTTGTAGATCCAGGTCTTCTTCTCCCCCCACCCTGAGGCTCTAAGATCCCAACGGCCCACAGTCTATAATTCACAAGGATCAGCGAGGGCTCTATCCAACTTTCAGCTCTTTGAAAAGTTTGCCTTAAGAATTGAGACATCACTTTTCTCTTCCCAAAGAAGGTGTATCTTTTCAGGATTCAAAGAGACCTGAAAAAATGTCCTCATTTTCCTTGACAGACGACGTGCTGTGTTCACCTGGTTGCTGATCGGCAAATCGAAACAGAAGGTTTTTTCCTTTTAATCCCTCCTCGTTACTCGGTGTGGCTTTTTGGTCTTTCTTCCAACGAAACCCTCGCTGAGACATCACAAGATGAAAGGGACAGTGGCCCAACTTGCTGTCACCGAGCCTATCAAGACTTTCCCATTATGATTGATAACTCTGCTGTGTCAGGGACATGTGTGTTAAAAAACCTGTGAAATTTGGAGTGAGTCTCTCTGAAAGACACATCTGATGTCCCTGCTGCGGGGAGAGAAAGACCAGTATCCAGGACCGCTCTCGTGTTCTCGAGTGTGATTCTGGGATTTCTTTTTCTGACCTATCAGGGAGCACGTGGCAGGCTGGGTGCTGGAGAGAGAGGGTTTGAAGCTTTTATTTATTTATTTTTCTTCCCTCTTCCAATTGCAACATTTCTTCTTTTCCCACCCATCCTGTATCCAAAGCACAAATGAATGTGTCCTTTGGGGAGGTAGGAGACAAAGGAGACCTCTGAAGGGCTGGAAGTGGATTGCATTCAACCTGGTGGTTTTCAGGGACAAAGAAATAAAAGTCCAGGGAGAGATGGCACACAGCCTTTAGGGTACTTGAATGAACTGCCCTCAGAGGCTGATGTGTTTTGAGTATTTGGTTCCCAGCTGATGGCAATTTGGGAGAGTGGTGGAAGCCTTGCTTTGCTGAAGGAAGTATGTCAGCGGGTTCTAACTTGGGGTTTATTAGTCCAGCCGTGACTAGGTGTTAGCTAGCCTAGTAACTCTTTTTAAAAAAATAATATTATTTATTTATTTGTAAGGAGAGAGAGAGAGAGAGAGAGAGAGAGAGAGAGAGAGAGAGAGAGAGAGAGAGAGAGAGAGAGAAAGCTCACCAGGGTCTCTTGCCACCACAAATCAACTCCAGATTCATATACCATTTTGTCCATCTTGCTTCATGCAGGTATTGGGAAATTAAACCTGGACCAGCAGGCTTTGCAAGCAAGCACTGCTAACCACTGACCACCTAACTTTTGCTGCTACCTACCAGCTGTGGTGACAAGATATGACTGCCAACCTCTGCTCTGCCCTGATTTCTCCTCCATAATGAAACTTCCCCTCAAGACTGTAAGCTGAAATAGACCCTTGCCTCTCATATTCCGCTGGTGGCCTGCCTAGTGTTTTGTCCCAACAATGAGAAGGTAACTGTGACGACCTGTGTAGGCTGGGGACAACCTCACCAACTGTGACATCTCACTTACCCTGTCCCCTGGATTCTCAGTATCTTCATCCTAATATCATTTCTGTTGCAGCTCATCACCAGTTTGACCATCAAAGGACTCCAAGTACTACTGGTATCAAAACATATCCATAGATACCCATTAGGACCCTCTAGATCAAACTCCAGCCCTGCTCACTCCCACCCACTGGTGATTCTGAGTCGCTTGTCCTACAGGAGCCTCAGTGTGTCCTCGTGTGTAAAGTACTGTTAATCTCCATGGGCAGGTTGGCAATGTCCCGGGAGAAAGGGTTCATCACAGAGACGGGCAGTGAGAAGTCATTCGGTGCAACAACCTCTTTGGATCATCGCTGCTGCTCCGTGTGTGGACTTAACTTTTTTCCTACCTCTTCCAGGGAATCCTAAGCATAGCTCACTATTTGGTCAGCATCTCCACAATCTCCTTACTGTTTGGTCTCTGGTCTGAACATAACTTTATTTACCCCTCGACCTTCATTGCAGTAAAAACCCTCTTTGTGCAGAGGCCATTAAGGCTACCCATTCTTAAATTAGCTCAGCCAAAAAAAAAAAAAAAAAAAGGAGTACATTTTATAATCAAGCCAGCAGTAATTGGACAGTGTGACTATGAGTGTCCCTTGCGGTGTTTGGCTGTGGGCCAAATGTACCTTCTGTCTGTCTCTGACACAGGCAGACAATGGTGGTATTATTTACCGCACTGGCTCCGTGCGATTCCAAAGGCCAGCTGCAGGAACAAAAGAATCGCTCACACTTTGCCCAGCCCTACCCTCAACCCCGGGCTCTAGCCATGTTTTGTAAATAATTCACCCTGCCACCCTCAACGTGGGATCGTCTATTCTCTGCTTCTGTCCCCTTGCTCTGATCATGGCTGAAAAGAGAGAGAGAGAGACCCTTGCCTTTGAATCCTTGGAGGGAGGTGTGTGTGTGTGTGTGTGTGTGTGTGTGTGTGTGTGTGTGTGTGTGTGTTAGGAGATGGCCAGCAGCCCTTTGTTTTTGTTCCCATGTCCTTGGGGTGCATAACCAACACCACAGACCAACCAGGAGCGGCAGGAGCAGAGCCTGGGAAACTGTTTGCAAGACTAAGCCTCTGGGAAAGTCCTCTTCCCTGGAATGTGGTCCTGAATGTTGTGTGCAGGGCTTCCTGAAGGAGTGTGAACTTCACTAGGCCACCGGCACAGGTCACCACAGTCACCCACAAGCGTATAATCTTCATGGATGTCCCACACACTAACTCCTGGATTCCACTGGCTGACCCTGATTGCTTTTCTCTTAACGTGACCATCACTAGGAAATAGCTCTTCAGGCATCTTTGTCTGAAGATAGAGTCCATAGCTTCTGCCACTACAAAGTCTAGCCTGAGCCACACCTCCAGCTCCCAAGCAGAGAAGTCTTCCTGTAATGTTCTAAATCTGTCCACAGCAATCTGCACACCCTTATCACCTTTTCCCACATTGAACTGGGTTTTCTCACCTGTTCCTGGGACAGCCAGCTCCTGGCTCCCTGCCCAGACATTGGAGCCTCCCGAGCTGCTCTTCCCTGATGGATAGCGGGGCCTCTCTGGGCAGGCTCAGCTCACATGGCTGTCTGTCTGCACAGCACCTGTCTCCAGCTGCTTGGCCAACACCTGGCTGATGGAACCCAGATTTGGGGTTCTGCCCAGTCACAAGAACTAGACTGTATGGATCCCATGGATTCCAAAAATTCTACCAGGGCACTTTCTCAAAGCAGGCCCACTGGGGATTCACAGTGGTTCACAAATGGTTTATAACTCTTGCCTTCTTTTTTCTCATTCACTTTTCACACTCTATAGGAAGGCCAGGCACACATCATCCACATCGTAGAGGCAAGTTTAAGTGAGATTTCATGGGTATTCAGCTACCGCAAGGAGAAACCAACCCCAGGGCGTTCATCTCTGCCAGTCCACAGGTATTCAATTCACCCATGACAGAGGGTGAGGGAGGCAATCAGAGCTTCATTCTGTTGCCTACTGGGTCTGCCTCCAACATCAGTTGACCTTGTCCACCATTGCTTGGCAGGGGGCTAGTGCCGATGTCTGCCCAGGCTAACTAATGAATGGGTGGTTGGATGGAAGGTGGATGAGTGAAAGGAGGGCGAGAGAGTGCTCTGCTCCATGTTGCCAAGGACAACTAGTGACAAGGAGACACTGATCACATCTCTTCTTCTCTCAGATTCTGTTTTCTATCCCACCACTCACTCCAGATCCATTGAAGATAGGGCCTTTCCTTTTGTGACACCTGCCACGTCTGTGCATTTTGAAAGAACCCCCCAGGTACCCTTGTATCGCCTTGAAGGACAACTCAGTTCTCCACTTCCTTTGGAGTGTCTACTCTGAGGCAGATGCACTTGAACTGAGGGTCCCAGGACATGGTATTCCTCTTCCTGACCTTTGTGGCTTCACTCATCGTCTTCCAGCTGAAGTTCCAGCCACTGAGACTCATGCTGTGGGGGATGGACAGATCAGCTCACATTTCTTGACTCTTGAATCACAGAACCAGATGGGCTCCCCGGAGCAGCGTTTCACTGCTTATGTATCCTTCTGAGAGCCTTCCGTGCTCTGGGAACTGATAGGTCTTGCCCAAGGTTCTCAGCCTTGGAGAGAAGCAGGGACTCGGAATGACAGAACCCATCTATGCATCCTGAGCCTGTCGAGATATTCTCTTTACTCTTCTTAACTTGCACCACTTTCTCTTCAGGGTTTGGCTTGGAAGGATTTTGACATTTTGAGTGTGGAGATGTCAGCGATTGGAATGTCACCGCACCTACTCTGAGAGAGAAAGCCAATTTTCCCTTAGTTCAGTACTTGCAAATAGCAGAGTTAATTAATCCCCTGTAAATAAACATTTGCAAAATGCAGCCCAATAGAGCACTGGTCAGGAATGCTTCCAAAGTATTCTAAGAGAAAAATGAGAAGGAAGTGAAGCTGATCGGATGACCAACAGTCTACATGTTGGTTCTATTGATGGTGAGTAAAGACCAGGAGGGTCGGAAGAGGAGGATCAGAGAGCAGGAGTTTAGATAAAGGGTTCCCCCAACAGTCAGACAGAATTCACAAGCTTTAGTGTTCAACAGTGCAGTGGGGGTGATGACAGCTCACAGAGACCTGTTGTATTTTTTTTTTTTTTAGGAAGAACTCAAAGGCTCCAAGCAGAGTCAGGGTAGGAGGTGGTGACGCTAACCTCCCTGACAAGATCGCTTCATCATTCACACTGGGATATCACACTGCTCAGCCAACAGGAACCATAACCACATGTCAACCAAAGCTTTAAGAGACATTAACTACCTTTACTCAGTCATCATGTACTGTCTACATATATGAAATTATCACACTCCATACCACACATTTGTGTAATTAAAATGACTTAAACACTGAATCCATGGGTCATAAAGACACACATATGGATTCTTTTTTTAAATATTTTATTTATTAATTTTCAAGCACACACACAGAGAGAGAGAGAGAGAGAGAGAGAGAGAGAGAGAGAGAGAGAGAGAGAGAGAGAGAGAGAAAGAGAGAGCATACTCACCAGGGCCACCACCTTGTGGGTCTGTTTTATGTGGGTCCTGGAGAATTGAACCAGGGGCCTTAGGCACTGGAGGCAAGTGCTTTAACCACTTAGCCATCTCTCCAATCCCTCATATAGATTCTTGATCTTCCCAGGATATGTTGAGACACTTGGCTAGTCAGTAGCTATCTCTGAGCCCTCCTCCCCGCATAAATACTATACTGAGTCACTGCAGGATTGGAGGAGGGGGAATGCCTCTGATGGCCAGCTTGCTAGAAAACACTCCAGACAATGGAGTCTTCTCTCACTTCTCCCACTCCGCTTCTTCTCTTCCCTCTCTTCTTGGCGCTCAGGAACACTTGCCACACCACGCTCCATACTACGATGCAATTAAAATGACTTGTGTTTTCAAAATTTCAGGAGTCATAAAGACACAGATCTGGATTCCACTTCTGTCACGAACTCCCTAAGATACCCCGTAAGTTGGCCCCGACGCTTTCCTCTACCTCCCCATCTTGTTTCTCCTATTCTCTCTTCTCTCCCACCCTCCTGCCTGCTCCCAGAATTCCAGGGCTTTAAGGAGGCTGACCTCCAGGGACTCTCGGCCTTGCATAAACCTCTCTGTTTAATGACAGCACTGGGCAGGAGGTTTGTTCCAGGCCATTCCAGCCCCTTCTCCATCATGGTCGTGAGGGACTAACACAGGCCTGATTTGTATGGCCTGCCTTCCCAGGTAATGAGCTCCTCTACTCACAGTTAATAAACTAATTACTTCTGGGCAAGACTGGCGGTCCATGGCAGGCCTGGTTTCAGCAGCCTGTCAGGCCAGCATTCATTGTCAAGTCCATAAAAAACTGTGGAGGGGCAGCAACTCTGCCAACTGTCAATATGACAGGCCTTTGCCAACCCGGAATCAGCTGGCATGGCCGCAATGAAGATGTCTGTGGATGAGCCACGTCGGACATGACGGTACTTCTGAGCAGGACCAGGCCGAGCTGCAGGCTCTGACCTGCCTTGCCTGTCAGAAGCACAGTGCTTCTAATGGACTCCATTAATGGCAATAAAACAGAGGCGTGCCAAATGGCAGCTTAATTCTGATGGGTTTGTGAACAGGCCAGGGGACTTTATACACAAGGTGCATTTAATTGGAAGGAAAACTTGCTGGACTTTGAAACACTGAAGCAGTTTCTGTGAAGTGATGTGTACACGATAGTATGTCATAAAGGCCTCTACCTTCATTCCTCCAGGTTTCCTGGAAAGGCCAGAACACAGACTTCCCAGTCAGCCATTCTGGATTGGAAACCTGCCCTTGACCCCGTTAGCTGTATGACCAAGGACAAGTCTCTAATCTCTCTGGGTCCCTTGCATGATATGTGAGAAGTGACAGAGTTCTCCTGCCCTGGGGTCACGGTGAGCTCTAAGTGGCAATGGGGTGTTCTTTCTTGTTCTCCATTTACCTGGCACCATGACTCACTGAGTGGTTGGGACAACAGAAAGGAAGCACAAGTGGAACAGCACGATACCTGATTGGCCGCATGTCACGTGGTGATTTTGGAAGAGGGCATGAGTTTTCTGCTCTCTGAGCATGAAATGCAGGGTATAAGGGTGTGGATGGTGGGTGGCGGAAAGTGCCACGGTGTGCCAAGGTCCATGGAAAACATAGAAACCCTTGTATGTATAGGAGTGTGGACAATTCTATCCTGGAAGGAGTCTTAGTCAATCACAGCAGACACCATGACAGGGGGCACCTGCTGTGGGCATTGCATCCCCTGGTCATCCCACAGTGCCTGCTCTGTGACTGACTCTTAAAATCCTTCCAAGCTCTCCATCGTCTGTGGTTAAGGATGGAGCAGAGCTCAGCAAGTGCCTCCCCACTCTCCAAGATCCATGGTTCACGGCCAACACTGGTCCCCACGGGGACTTTCCTGGTTTCTTCATATGGCAAGGTGTTGCTTGACTGCACATGGTCTGTCATATATAACTGGATTTTGTGTGTCTGCACATGCTTAAAGAAAGTAATTCAATCGAAGCTGAATGTCTGCCATGAGCCAAATCCTGAGCAGTCATAACAAATCAGGTTTTCAAAATACTGTCTTCCCTTGGGCTTTCCTCCACATGGAAATGCCCTTTCTTTCCTCCCCTCTTTCTCAGACTCCACCCTCTGGCCCTTCAGTGTTCTCCCTAGCTTCTCCCCAGAGCGCTCATTTACCCCTCAGGTACAGGAATTCTTCCTCTATATTAATATTTCCTAATGCTGTGATGTTACCATCTCCTGGCTAGCTTTAATCACTAGTTTATTCTTAGTTCTAGAGTTCAGAACAAGTACTCTGGACCCAAGAGGGAGAGAAGAGAGGAGCGATCTTCTGTCTCATGTTCTGGGGTGAACTACCCCAGACTTGTACAGCTTTGAAGCTTCCAGCATTCCTTGGAGTATGGCTGCATGACTCATGTTTCAGTTATCTTCAGGTTGCTGGGACAAAACACTTGATCAGAAGCAACAGATGGGAGGAAAAGGCTTGTATTGGCTTACAGTCCTGAGGGGGAACCTTCATGAGGGCAGGGGAAGGGGGTAGAATAGAGGCTGGATGTCACCTCTGCCACAGAGGTGGAAACAGCATCAGGAGACTGAGCTGAGCTAACACTGGAAAGCGAGGGCTTAATAAACCTCAAGGTCAACCCCAGAAACACACCTCCTCCAGCAAGGCTCCACCTGCCAAAGTGCCATCAGTTGGGGACCAAGCATTCAGGGCATACAAGTTTATGCGCCGGATATCTGATTGAAACCACAACAACTCCCACCATGTGTTCCTGTTGTCACATCCTTGTCTCTGACTTCCCTAAGTCCCTTTCTTTAGAACTCTTTTACATTGATTGCACTGGGTCCACTCAGGTAATCAAAGGCAAATTCTCCATGTCAAGATCTGCAAGTAGATCACATCTGCCAGGTGTTGTAGTTGCTGACCTTCTTCTTGTTGTTGGGACAACCAAGTGACTGGTTGCAGCTGATGGGAGGAGAGGGTTTATTTTGGTTTACAGCCTCATGGGGGCAGGGGAAAGGTGCATGGCAGGAGCAGAGGCTGGACATCCCCTCTGCCACAGAAGGTGGGAACAGTGTCAGGAGAGTGAGCTGAACTCTAGTAAAGAGGAGACGGCTAGAACCCTCCAAAGCCCGCCCCCAACGACACACCTCCTCCAGCAAGGCTCCACCACCAAAACTGTCACCAGCTGGAAACCAAACATTCAGATCAAATGAGTTCATGGGGGGACATTGGATTAAAGGCCATACCAAGTAGAAGGCCATATCGACAGGTTCCAGGAATTATCTTGTGAACATCCTGCCCCAATTCCACTGAGGGTCCTCCTGTGGTGTATTCTCTTGGGCTTCCTTATCCTGGGCCCTGATACTCTGAAGAGTCTTACATTTCAGCACAGAACCTCCATAGTCTATTCTTATCACATATCCCCATAAATGCCTGGACCAAGCTTCAGGCTTCCTGACTCTGCTCCTCAGCCAGGAAATATTGGACAATATCTGGACATTACTGAGTGGAAACACCTTTGGGATAGGTTGAGGATGGTGGCTCAGGTGTCCAACAGATAGAGATGGATAGAGATCAGAAATACCACTAGACACCTCCACTGCACAGGACTGTTCTCTGGAACAAAGAATCATCCAGTCTCACCACGTAGATGGCAATGTAGACAAACAGCCCCGGAGCAGAGAGAGATGAGTCAGACACAGGTAAAGACAATGACCCAGTAGCATCTGAGGGTGATGCTATCATTATTTTGCTAGTTGACATATTTAATGAATAACTGATTTTATGCACAACTATTTTTCTTTTTTTATTTTATTTATTCATTTTCAAGCAGAGAGATAGAGCAAGAGTGAGAGGGAGAGCGAGAGCAAGAGCGAGCAAGCGAGAGAGCTAGAGAGAGCAAGAGAGAGAGAGAGAGAGAGAGAGAGAGAGAGAGCGCACCAGGGCCACCACCTTGTGGGTCTGGTTTATGTGGGTCCTGGGGAAGTGAACCCAGGGCCTTAGGCACTGGAGGCAAGTGCCTTAACTGCTAAGCCATCTCTCCAGCTCTATTTTTTCATTTAATATGCATTTTTGAACACCTGCAATGCCCCAAACTCCACACTATCTTTCTTTCCCAGTGATATACGACGCCTCCAGATCCTTGTGTCTGATAACTTTCATGTGTCTCTCAGTGCTTGTCTCCCATTTATAATTGGATTTCAACCCAGTGGTTTAACCAGCACAATTGTGGGCACAATGGGCCACACCCTCTCCATGCCACCCATCCTATCTGCCACCAGCGTGGAAAGCACTCTGCTTCAGGAGCCTCTCCCCAGCCCACTGTGCCCACTTCCTCCACCCAGCACACACTCATCTCTATATACAACCCTCCTTACTGAGTAAAATATCCCGACACCTCATTTGACGGGGAAGCAAACAGGAATATGTAACATTTCATTTGTTTTTTTCATTAAATCAGGCACGACCATTGTTGGAGCTGGGGGGATTATGGCCACAGGTCTGACACCCTGACATTACTCGTATGCTCCGTCACTCTGAGCTCCATAGAAGTGCCTCATTTTCTTTCTATTTATGTCAAATAAATTCATCTTTTATTTCGTTGGGTTGAATGTTTCCATCTGTGGAGATGCTTATGAGCCCCACTGATTATATTTATTTTAATTTTATTACTGGCCTTTTGTCACTTTCTGATAACTTCTTTTCACTGAACTGTCTTTTGAATTTTAGCCATGGAGACAGAAGAGGATGAATTAAAAATCCTTGATACCGAGACACTGTAGAAGGAGAAAATATGCAGAATACCATCAACCAGGTTCACCCTGCAGAGCCACATTGGGAATTGAACTTGAAAGGGCAAAGTTACAAGTAACAAGCCATTTCCACAGGCAGCTCACCTGCTCTCCACCTGGGGGTCAGAGGTCAAGGGAGGAAGTTTATGAGGCCTGGGAGCGAATTCTAATTTTAGAAGCAATTGTGTTATGGCTCCATCACTGTAGAAAAAAACCTTTCTGAAAACGATTATTTTTGTATAAGTCCCTGGCAAGTTTTCTTCTTTCTATTTAATCAGCATTTGGTTGCATAAAAAAAAAACCTAATTTACTAAGTGTATGTCATGTGTCACACAGTCTGACTGTCACTAGTTTATATGCAACATCTCATTTTCTCAATATTACTGAGATGTAGGGCTTTAAAGAGCTTAGGGTGGAGGGCTGGGAGGTGACTCGGTTGGTAATGCACTTGCCATGAAGCCATGAGGACTCAAGTTTAGTCCACCAGCACCTATGTAAACTGCTAAATGGGCATGGTGGTTCACCTGTAATCCCAGCATTCAGGAGGCAGAGACAGTGGGGTTTCCTAGGTAAAATGGCAGCTAGATTAACTGAATTGTTTAGCTCTGGGCTCAAGAGAGGGTCTCTGTTATGTCATAAAGAGAAGAATGATCAAAGATACCTGGCAAGATCAAGCTCTCCCCTCCACATACATGTGCACACCTGTGAGTGTGTATACACACGCATTCACACCACACACACACACACACACACATACACTTGTGGCTCTTTTTTTTTCTAACACTTTTTTAATTATTCATTTTCAAACAGAGAGAGAGAGAGAGAGAGAGAGAGAGAGAGAAAGAGAGAGAGCACCAGGGCCACCACCACCTTGTGGGTCTGGCTTATGTGGTCCTGGGAAATTGAACCTGGGGCCTTAGGCACTGGAGGCAAGTGCCTTAACCGCTAAGCCATCTCTCCAGCCCACATTTGTGGCTCTTTTTAAGCTGGCATATAATTATCCCCTAAAATGCATGAAGTTGAAGTTGCAGTGAGTTCTGACATATTGATACACTTCTGTCCATCACATGGAATCAGTCATCCAAAGGCTTCTTTCTGCACAGTTTTTTAACCATGAAATTCTGCCAACATCCTCCAGTCCAACACCATTGGTTATTGTTACCTGCTGGAGAATTTCAGATGAATGGAACCACGTTGTACCTACCCCGTTATGTTGGGTATTCTCACTCAGTATGAGAGTTGAGGATTTGTTTTCTTGCGCATCATATTTATTGTCTGTCTGTTCCTCTATTGATGGACATTTCTGATAGTCATTAGTTACCATTTTGAGCTATTATGTATGAACATAAAATTTACGGTGAACTCATAAATCGTTGAGTAGTACTCAGGATTGAAGTTTTGTGTCTCCCAAAAGTTCCTACAGTAAAACTCTAATCCCCAACACAATGGCATTTGGAGGTGGAAGTAAGTAGGTCAAAGGGTCAACTTTCCACAAGTAGGACTAGTGGTCTTATCAGAAAAAAACATGAAAGTGATAATCTCTCTCTCTTCTCCACACAGAAATATAGGAAGGAATCTGCCACCTACAAACCAGAAAGCAGGCCGTCACCAGGCATGGGATTGGTCCACATCTCCATCTTGGATTCCCAACATCCAGGCATGTGAGAACTGTGAAATGTTGAAATTCACCAGATTATGAGCATTTATTATAGTGTCCTCCCATCAACCATGTCTAGATTATTAATTTATAATAAATTGCCAAATAGTTTTTCAGAGTTATGTACACTCCATAATTCTACCAGCAATGTCTGTGTGATCTGATTGCTCAATAACCTTACCAACATGTGTGTTAATTATTCAAAACTTTATGATTCTGATGAGAAGTTAGCGCTACCTGACTGTGGCTTTGGGCTGTATTGCTGTGAGGTGTATCCAGGTTGAACATTAAAGAGCTCCATTGGCTGTTTACAAATCTTTTTTTTTTTTCAGTGCAATGTATTACGTAGTATGTAGCTTAGTGAGGTGTAGGATTTCTTTATCATGTGCTTTCTAGATGTAGATGCCTTTGAGACATAAATAGTGCAGGTGGATGCACCATAAGAGATCCTCCAAATGCTCGGCTTAGATCTTCATTTCTTCATGATAATGGGATTTTCCCTGACAGATAAGTATTCATTTTCTTACTAGTATTGTCTGATAGGTGGAGGTGTTTAATTATGTGCTTGTCCAAGTTTTCAATTTTTAAGTTTTATTGTATAGTTCTAACTGACATATAATTAATTGTCTATATTTAAGCCATAGGCTCTCATCCATATGTAAAACTTGCCTAGATGGTCTCATGTAGTAACCAAAGGCTGGGGAAAGTAGGTTTTGTGATTTGAATCTTAACTCTAATCCACAGGGTCATGTGTTGAAAGCTTTGTCCCCAGATGGTGGAGCTGTTTTGGGAGGTAATGGGGCCTAGCTGAAGGAAGTGGATCACTGGGGATATCATTCAAACATTATGCCTGAAGTTCTCCTTCTTCCTCTTTGTTACCTGTCTGTCTGTCATGGATTGAACACACGCTCTGTCATGTCGTCCTGCCTCGCCTTGGGCCCACAGCGATGGACTGAAACCTCTGAAACCATGAGCCAAAATAAAGTTTTCCTCCTGCTAAATTATGTCCTTCCTATTTGTGTTACAGTGACAAAAATGTCTGACTAATACAGTAGAAGGGAAGAAATGTATCAATGGTTGGTAACTTGAATATAATACATCCCCCAGGCTATTTGGGAAGGTTATGGAACCTTTAGAAGGTGAAGCCTTCCTGGAGGAAGTGAGTCACTGAATGTGGGGTTTCGAGGTGTTATAGCCCAGATCCATTTGCTCTCTACTTTCTCCCTGCTGAAGTGACAAGATGATTCCAGCTTCCCTGCTTCTGACATACTTTGCCTGCCATAATGGGCCCTTCCCCTCAAAACTGTAATTTTTTTTTGTCTTTTTTTTTTTTTTTGCAGTGCTGAGGACCGAACCCAGGGCCTTGCACTTGCTAGGCAAGCACTCATCCACTGAGCCAAATCCCCAACCCCCCCCTCAAAACTGTAAACTGAAAGCTGAAATAAATCCTTTTCTTCCCTAAGTTGCTTCTGGCTGGGTATTCTGTTTCAGAAATGTGAAAGTAGCTGATACACTTGGGTTCAACTTTTCGTTTTGGTTACTACTGTGTGGTACGCTCAGACTTAATTGTCTATGTTAAAGTCACGCAGATACTTTCTTTTATACAGTGGTGGGCCTGCAGTGAAGCATGCTTTAGTGAGTTGAGTCTGTGATCCGTCTTGATTGATTTTTGAGAGTGATGGAGTGGTTGAGGTTTATTGTTAGTTTTGCTGTCGATATTAGCTGCTGGAGACCATTGTTAAACATTCCTTCAAGGCACCATGGATTATTTAATGTCAGATGCTCAGTTTTTGAAAACACTATTTAAGAGAGAGAAGGGAGAGAGAGAGAAGAGAGAGAACTCCAGATACATGTGCCACTTACTGCATCTGGTTTAACATAAGAACCAAGGAATCAAACCCAGGCTTTCAGGCTTTTACAACAAGTGCTTTTCACCACTGAGCCATCTCCCCAACCCCAGAAACTCTCTTTTTTTAAAATAAGACTTCTGAGGTATAAACAAGGGACACACCATCCTAAGATGACACAAGTAATGAGTGCAGAGTCTGAGTTCGAAGAATGACTCACAGACCCTTGGTGCCCTGTCATGTCCTGAAAATGAAGAGCACTCATTTCTCATCAGACTGCAAAGCTCAGGACTTGCAGGTGCTAGCACTGATTATGTCTGTCTGATGATCTGGGGACTTTTAGAACACTGGTCAAATGACCCGTTAGGGACGATATGTAGAACACCAATTTTATAGCTCTGATTTGACTTTCCAGTTTTTGCCAATAGAATCAGATTATATATTGGAGGGAGAGTGGCATCTCCTTAAATTAAGTCTTTTATGAAATCAGCTGGTGGTTCTCTCTGACCCATAGCTGCTGTTCTATTCTGCTTAAATAGCAATAGAAAATGATAAGAAAATTTAAAAAGTAAAGTGTTTTTATATTTTTACTTATTTATTTGTAAGGAGAGAGAGAGAAGAGAGAGAGAGAGAGAGAGGAGAGGAGAGAGAATGGGCATGCCTAAGCCTCAGCTGCTGCAAACAAACTCCAGATTCCTGGGCCACTTTGTGCATTTGACTTTACCTGTGTAGTGGGTAATTGTACCTGAGTCATTAGGCTTTGCAGACAAGCGCCTTCATCTCTTCAAACCCCCCCAAAGTAACGTTCTAATATGAACCTTGGAAACACTGTAAACAAAGATCTTGGTAAGTGCAGAGTAGAGTAAGGTGGTCCCTTGTACTTGCCTGCTGTCCAGGCACACCAAGAAAACATTGCGAAAGTGAAGTCTGTAGATGACAGAGTGGATACATATTGAAGCAGTTAGAACATCTGAAGGTGGCTGGGAAACCTTGACCGATACACGAGGTTCCATGTCAACCATTGTCAAAAATTTGTTAAAGAAACAGGATTTAGGGCTATAGAGATAACTCAGCAGTTAAGGCACTTGCCTGCAAAACCTAACAACCTGGTTCAATTTCCCAGTACCCACATAAAGCCAGATGTGCAAAGGGACACATGCATCTGGAGTTCATTTGCAGTGGCTGTATACCCTGCTGCACCCATGCTCTACCTGTCTCTCTACCTCTGTGTCTGTCTTTCTCTGCTTGCAAATAAATAAATAAAAATATTTTTTTAGAAAAAAGAAACAATTCAGTCTCAAAGCATTTTACATTTTTTTTTTGCTACTAAATTCTCTAACCTTTCCATTTCAAGGTGCAGTGCTGAGACACACCCACCACAAATCACTGAACCTTGCTTGTGTCTCTGTTGACATTTCTGTTCTCAACACAGGAAGTCCTCTGTCTGACTCTCCACTTTGGGGGAACAAATGGTGTTAATTGAAATGGCGTTGCTGACCCCTCTCCTGGAGAACATCAGAGCTGTGTCATTGTGGGGATGCATGGGTTAGGGGTAGGGTTTTGTTGGTATATTTTCCTAGGATAAAATCCAGCTCTTTCTTGCTGTAGTGTCTGCAGGTTTCAGACAGTTTGGGTATTGCACTCTAACCCTCAAGACCTGGTCACTCTCATTGACTACTGTTCTTTCATTCCCTAGAGCTCATTTTTACATTAAAATCCATATCAATGAAATCAACAATGCTACAACTTTGGAGTCAGGTTTTATTGTTGACATCCACCACTGCTGCTGTTTTATCCCAGGAAGAGGTTTGTTTTTATCGCTGGCTATTATTTCACCGTGTGGTTGGAGCACAGTTTGCTTATTTACCTGTCAATGGGCACTTGGGTGATTGCCAGGTCTGTGTTATTTTGAAGAAAGTGACTATAAATATTTGCACCCAAGTTTTTATGCACACATATGTTTTCACTTCTTTTGGGCAAATACCCAAGAGTCAGACTGCAAGGTCACATGGTAAGGAAATACATACCTTTATTGGAAATCACCAAATTATCTCCAAAAGTTGCTCACACTCATTTTTCCATCACAAATGCATGTGGCTGGAGTCCTGTATTCTTCTCAAAAGGCAATTGGGTTCACCTATATGACATTTGCTCCCTCCGATGTATGTACCATACTATATAAAGATTACCATCTCTGAGGCAGGTACCATGCTATATAATGTTTACCATCTCTGAAGTGTGTACCATGCTATATGTTTACCATCTCTGAGGTGTGTACCATGCTATATAATGTTTACCATCTCTGAGGCGTGTACGTTATATAATGTTTACCATCTCTGAGGTGTGTGGGAAGTTGCCATGTAGGGTTAACTTTGCAGTTCCTTAATGACTAATGGAATTGGATATTTTTCTTTCCTACCAATTCTATTTTATTTTTAAGATTTTAAATTAAAATCTCCATTTACCTTTTTCTAATCTTCATTTTCTAATAAAGGTAGCTGTGGCTGGAAGTTTTTTTCTTTTTATGTATCTCTTTTGCCATATGTTTAAGGATTTGTTATATATTAATTTCTTTTTATTTTTACCTCAGTGTGTTATATGTTCATAATGTGGTATTTGTGTGTGTGTATAGTGTGTGCTATGTGTGTGATGTGATAGATAGATAGATAGATATGGATAGATATGGTATGGTGTGTGTATATATATATATATAGTGTGGTGTGTGTGGTGTGGTAGATAGATAGGTAGATAGATAGATAGATAGATAGATAGATAGATAGATAGATAGATATGGTATGGTGTATATATATATATAGTGTGGTGTGTGTGGTGTGGTAGATAGATAGGTAGATATATATATATATATATAGATAGATAGATAGATAGATAGATAGATAGATATGGTATGGTGTGTGTGTGTATATATATATATGTATATATATATAGTGTGGTGTGTGTGTGATGTGGTAGATAGATAGATAGATAAATAGATAGATAGATAGATAGATAGATATGGTATGAAATATATATATATATATATATAGTGTGGTGTGTGTGTGTGATGTGGTAGATAGATAGATAGATAGATAGATAGATAGATAGATATGGTATGAAATATATATATATATATATATATATATATATATATATATATATATATATATATATATATATATATATATATATATATATATATATATATATATATATATAGTGTGGTGTGTGTGTGACGTGGTAGATAGATAGATAGATATGGTGTGGTGTGTGTGTGTGGCGTGGTGTGCCTGTGTATGGTATCTGTGATGTATACACATGCACGTGGCCATGTGGCACCCCCTGTGCTCGACTATGGCAGGTGCACCTGTGTGACTGTTGCCTGTGCAACAGTAGGTGTCCTGCTCCATCTCTCTTCCTCCCATTCTCGCTCCAGAGGAAATCTCTCACTGAGGTCAAGCTTGCTGTTTTTCCATGCGCACTTGTGATTCTTGGGTCTCTGTTCCCATGTGTGACTCGGATTACAGATGTGTGCAACCAAGCTCAGCTGCTTGTGTGGGACCTGGGGATAGAACTGGAACCCTCATGTCTGCACAAGGAGTGCTCTTACCCACTGAGCCATCCCTCCAGCCCGATCCCTGCTTTCCCTGCTTTCATGTCTTCTTTAACTTGGGAAATATGTCTGGGGACAGTTCTTCAATTCAATGTGAAAACTTCCAGCTTATTTTGCCTGTTATTCTTGGGTGTTTATATATAATACAGAGATATTTTCTTTGTGTTTTCTGCACTTGTGAACATATTAATATTTTATTTGCTTCATCATCCATGGTCAATTTTGTTCTCTATGGCAGAGAAATTTGAAATGACTTGCATTTCTCACTTGGTGCCTCATGCTAATGGTGTGTTCATTGTCATCTAGAGTTTTACTTGTTTTTGTTTGTTTGTTAGTTTGTTTGCTTGATGTGACATTTGATCTGAGAGGAATGTGTTAAAATCATCTATTATGATTTTGAATATAGTATTTTTCTCTTTGCATCTCCAACAGGCTCTGTTTGATGTGCTTGGGAGTTTTATTACTGGATGTGTGAATATTCCTCTTGATGGAGTGTAATATTTAATAATATTGAAATCCCTCTTTGTCCTATTTAATATTTTTGTCTTGGATTCTGGGTTGTCTGATATATATTTTTCTTCACCTCTTTTATTTAAGCATTTGCTGGCTTCTCTCTTTCCATCTGTCTGTTTTCAGTCTTTCCTTGTCATTTTGTTTTAGGGGCATGTCTCATATAAACATAACGTAGCTGGAATTTTGTTCAATTTAAAACTTTTTAATACCTAATGGGGAAATCTTGATCTTTCCTCAGGGGATTTGACGCGTTCACATTTATTGTAATCGCCGGTGTTGCTGGAGTCATTGGTTCTCTGCTTCCTGTCTTCCCTGCTTCTTCTCTCTCATCTTTCCAAGTCCTGCCATGTTAGTTTAGGGATCTTAGACCACTGGTTTCCTCTCAGGTTTTAAAATATTCATTTTTAAAATTTTAAACAATTAGGGATTCATAATTCAAAGACACGAAGGGCAGTTTAATAGGTGACACCAGATCATGGCAGGTGAAACAGAATTTTAAGGACAAAGCGATATTGTAGTCATTGGAATGGGTGTTAGTAAGGAAAACTAAGTAGGGTTTTTTTAAATTAATTAATTGATTAATTAATTAATTAATTTTTTGCTGATTCATTCCTATGAGAAGAACCTTGAGCACCTCCAGGTGTTGGGAAATGAAAGATCCCAAATCAGATATAATGGTAATCTCCAAGGGGCTTGCTGCCAAGGGGGCAGACAAAAGCAGACAGTCATGCCGGTGAGTTCAGAGTCAGGAATGAGCTGCAGGACCCCTCTCTTGTCAGGTAGTTGAGGGGTGGAGAGAAGAGAAAGGAATCAGAAAAAATAGCAAGGTAGTGTGTGTAGCAGGGGTCGATTGCCTGCCTTGAGCCGTGAGTGGGTGGGAAGGAAAGCAGTGACCTGTGAGAGGCTGGAGAGCCAGGTGAGGACCGCTGGGCATCAGGCTGCAGAAGCAGGAGATGATTTCAGCCGCTCAGAGACTTCCACTAACAGTGACAAAGTATGTGGGTGCATTAATTGCTTTTATCATTGCTGAAGTCATACACCTGACAAGAAGCACCTCACGGGAAGATGGTTTATTCTGGCTCATGGTTGGAGGTGATTAAGTTTATCATGACAGGGAAAGGTGCCCAGGTAGGAGCGGCTTCAGGCTGCTGCATGAGGCATCTGGTTACCTTCCCCTGGCACTCAGGGAAAACCCTGAGAGCCTACCTCTCAGCGACCACACTTCCTCTAGCTGGATCCCACCACCTTCTAAAACAGTGCCATTATCTGAGGACAGAATCCTCAAACACAAGACTGTGTTTTACCTTCAAATAAGAACCCCAAGGTCAGATGCAGGGGACTGCTCACTGAACTGAGAAGCATCTCTTAGGGCCCAAGGGTCACCTTGGAGCCCATATCCATCCTCCTGACTTATGGGAAGAAATTAGAGATTGAAACTTCTCTGAATTTGATCATGACAAGAAGATTCTGTATGCCGCATCCCACCGGTTTTCCACAGCCTTTCCGCTTCTTGGGAGGTCCGGTCAGTGCTAGACAGATGAGGAAGCGGAGATGGAGCTGATGACATCATAGCCCTCCATGACACAGGCTGGGGATGGACACTGACTTTCAAGCTCGGCCACCTAGGAAGTGTGATTTTGTTATGATAGAGACCTGGATAATGTGACATGTTCTGCACCAACTGCTGTGTCCAGGGACCCAGACAGAAATAGTACTGCAGGCTTGTCAACGGGCAGTGGGTGTTTCTAGAACAAGCCCCTTAGGGGAAGGGTCAGTCTGGAGCAAGGTGAGTTCTGGAAGGTGCTCATCTCTCCCAGAGTTCACAAAACCAGGATGAGGCATCCAGGCTGGGCATGCAGGCCATTTAGATTCCCCTCAAATGAAGACATGTGGTGGAATGCCAGCCGGCCACAGAGGCATGGGGCCTGGCCACGAGACCTCCTGTTTGGGGCCTCTTTGCTCCATGAGCAGTAGTTAGAAGAAATATTCATTTTCCATGTT